>PVKH010002891.1:0-26075 GCA_004027955.1 Chaetophractus vellerosus | reverse complement strand
CCTTTTGGAGAGTAGGGAGTGGGTGAGTGATGGTGGCTCTGTTTCTTCTGAAGCTGAGCAGGGAGTGGATAGAAGCAAGGTCAGCCTCAGGAGGCTAAAGCCTCTGGCCTCCCTCAATGTTCACAGTATTAAAGGGAACCAAGTTACAAAGGGGGGTGGTGAGGTTTCATCCCAAAGCAGCAGCAAGGCTTGTCGGGCCTGCTGGCCTTGGCATCCCTAGTGGCTGCCTTGCAGATGATACTGTTCATGGGCTTGCAGCCATAGCCAGGGCAGCACAGGTTGTTGGAGCCACGCTGGGTCAGCTTCACGCAGCCAGTGTCTGGCAGGTAGCAAAGCAGGCAGGGCAGCACTAGGGAGAGGGCACCCATGAAGAAGCAGTGAGCACAGCAGTTTGAGGGGGAGCAGGAGTGCGGTCAGTCAGCACAAGAGCCCACATTGTCCTTGTTGGTGCAGGGGTAGAAGATGCCCTGTACCAGGCACATGCATGTGCCCTAGTTGACCAGGGCCTGGGCCAAGCACAAGGACTCCTGGTTTTGGGGACGTTTTTGATGGCCTTTTCATCCTCTTTACTTGTGAAAGGTTGTTGAAGTCTTCTATTTCTTCTAGGGTCAGTGTAGGGTGTTCATGTGTTTCTCGGAATTTGTCCATCTTATCTACATTATGTAGTTTTTTGATGTACAGTTGTTTATAGTATCCTCTTATGATCTCTTATTTCTGCAGGGTCAGTGGTAATGTCCCCTCTCTCAATTCTGATTTTATTTATTTATATCTTTTCTCTTCTTTTTTTTTTTGTCAGTCTAGCTAAGGGTTTGTTGATTTATTGATCTCGAAACAACTTTTGGTTTTGTTGATTCACTCTATTGACTTTTTGTTCTCAATTTCATATATTTCTGCTCTGTTCTTTACTGTTTATTTCCTTCTGCTTGCTTTGGGATTGATTTGCTGTTCTTTTTCTAGTTCTTCCAGGTGTGCAGTTAAATCTTCAATTTTATCTCTTTCTTCTTTTTTAATGTAAACGTTGAGGGCTATAAATTTTCCTCTCAGCACTGCCTTTGTGGTGTCCCGTAGGTTTTAATATGTTGTGTTCTCATTTTCATTCATCTCAAGATATTTGCTGTATTCTCTTTCAATTTCTTCTTTGACTCACTGTATTTAAGAGTGTGTTGTTTAATCTCCATGTATTTATGAATTTTCCCTTTTTTCATCCATTATTGATTTCCTGCTTCATTCTGTTATGGTCAGAGAAGGAGTTTTGTATGATTTCAATATTTTTAAATTTACTGAGTCTTGTTTTGTGACAGGTCTTCCTTATCCTGGAGAAGGTTCTAAGAGTGCTTGAATGAAGGGATATCCTGCTGTTTTGGGGTGCAATGCTTTTGTGTTCTAGTACATTTATTATATTATTTATGTTTTCTGTTTCTTTATCCTCTGCCCAGATGTTCAATTCTAAGAGTGGTGTATTGAAGTATCCAACTATTATTTTAGCAACTTCTATTTCTACCTTCAGTTTTGCCAGTGTGTGCCTCATGCATCTTGAAGCACCCAGGAAAGGGGCATAAATAGTTATTGTAGTTATTTCTTCTTGGTGAATTGCCCGTTTTATTAATATAGAATGAACTTTTTCATCCCTTAAAGCAGTTTTGCATTTAAAATCTATTTTGTCTGATATTAATATCGCTGCTCCAATTCTTTTTTGGTAATGGTTTATGTGAAATATCTTTTTCCAGCCTTTCACTTTCAAACAGGTTGTGTCCTTACATCTGAGGTGAGTCTCTCATAGACAGCATAGGGATGATTGATATTCTTTTATGCATTCTATTAGTATATGTCTTTTGATTGGGGAGTTCAAGCCATTAACATTCAATGTTATTACTGTGAAGGCATTACTAACTTTTTCCAGTTCATTCTTTGGCTTTCTGTTGTCATATCTTATAGTTGTCTGCTCTTTTAACCTTTAATTTACCCTTCCTAAAAATATTCATTTCTACAGTTTCCTCTGAATCTCTCACCCCTATTTTTTTCCCTTTCATGCTGCAGTGATTCCTTTAGTATTTCTTGTCATCTGCTATTTTGGTAACATTATCTCTCAGATTTTCTCTGTCTGTGAAAACTTTATATTCACCTTCATTTTTGAAGGACAGTTTTGTTGGATACAAATTCTTGGCTTGCAGTTTTTCTCTTTCATTACCTTGAATACATCATACCAATTTCTTTTCCCATGCATGGTTTCTGATGAGATGTTGGCAGTTAATCTTATTAAGGTTCCCTTCTATGTGATGTTTGCTTTTCTCTTGCTGTTTTCAGAATCCTCTTTTTATCTCTGATAGTTGTCATTCTGAATAGCCTATGTATCAAAGTAGGTCTATTCAGAATTATTCTGTTTGGGGTGTGTTGTCCTTCTTGGATGTTGACATTTATGTCTTTCATAAGCATTGGGAAGTTTTAGGTCATTATTTACTGGAATATTCTTTCTATTTCTTTTCCATTCTCTTCTCCTTCTGGGACAATGGTAACATGTAAATTGTGTGTTGTGTGTTGTCATTCAATTTCCTGAGAACCTGTTTCATTTTTCCATTCCTTTATCTTTCTGTTCTCTTGTCTTTTCCAATCAGATTTTCTGTCCTCAGTATCATTAATTCTGTCTTCAAGCAATTCAAACCTGCTGTGTGCTTTTAATGTGTTTTTAATTCCATTCATTGTGACTTTCATTTCCACAAGCTCTGTTATTTTTTGTTGCAGGCTTTAAAATGTTCTTTATGGGGCTGGCTAGATAGCTCAGTGGATAAGAGCACCGGTGTAGCACATGGGAGGCCCCAGGTTCAGTTCCTGTGGACCTCTCCAAGTGGGCAGACAGCCTTGAGAAAGGCAAGCCTCTGTGGGTGGGGCAACATGGGCAAGGCAAAAAAAAAGCCACCACAGGCAGGGCAGAGCCCACAAAGGCATGGCAAAGTCACCCGTGAAACGTGGAGCTGCCACCTCCGAAGCGCGGAAGCCGGGCAGCCCGCAAACATGGAGAACTGCTGCCCGCAAACCATGGAGTGGAGCCGCCTGTGAAAATGGAATGGAGCCACCCACAAATGCAGTGAGCTGCTTCTGTGGAGGGCTGACTCAGCATGTCACTGCAAAGACAGGGGAGACAAGAAGCAGACATAGAAAAACACAGAAGAATGGACATACAGCAAGAGCAAGCAGAAAAGCAGAAAGGGGGGGAGGGGTTATGTAACCAAAAAAAAAAAATGTTCTTTATGCTCACCCAGTGTCTTCTATTTTTTTATACAAATCAATCATATTGATAAATATTAATAAAGCATACAGTTCATTCAAAGTGTACAATCAATGGTATTTGGTTTAATCACATAGTTGTGCATTTATATATCTATTTATTAAGCAGTTTTATTGAGATATATTCACATATCTTATGATCTATTCAAAGTGTAGAATCAATGGCTGTTAGAATAATCACAATGTTATGTATTCATTACCACAACAAATTTTAGAACAATTTCATTACTCCAAAAGAAAACCTCCACACTCCTTAACAGTCCTTCCCCAACACTACATAACTACTAATCTAATTTCATCTTTACAAATTGATTTATATTTACATTTTATATAAATGAAATCAAGCAATAGGTAGTACTCTGTGTGTGATTTCTTTTGATATTACATCTTATAATATTAGGATACATTTACTCAGTTTCAAAGAAAAATGGTCTTTTGTATTTGGCTTGCTTCATTCAACATAATGTACTCCAAGTTCATTCATGTTGTCATATACTTCACAACTTCATTTCTTCTTACAGCTGCATAATATTCCATTGTGTGAATACACCACAGTACATTTACCCATTCATTGGCTGATGGACATCTGGATTTTTTCCACCTTTTGGCAGTCAGGAATAACACTGCTATGAACATCAGTATGCTGATGTCTGTTTGTGTCACTGCTCTCAGTTTTTCTGAGTATATACCCAGTAGTGGTATTTCCAGGTCACATGACAAATCTATATCCAAATTCTTTAGGGACTGCCAAACATCTTCCACAGTGTCTGTACAGTCTACATTTCCATCAACAGTGAATAAAGTTTCTTATCTCTCCAAATCCTCTCCAACACTTGTAGTTTTCTCTTTTTAATAGTGGCCATTGTAATAGGTGTAAAATGATATCTCTCTTTCATTATTTGCTGATGATATGCTCCTAAGTACAGAAAATACTGAAAATTATGCAACAAAACTCTAGAACTAATAGACAAATTAAGCAAAGTGGCAAGGTACAAGATTAACATGCAAAGAGCAGTAGCCTTTCTATACATTACTGATGTACACTCTGAACAGGAAAACAGAAAAAAATTCCATTTATAATTGAGTAAAACAGTCAAATAACCAGTAATAAACTTAACCAAGGGCATAAAGCACCTGTGTTCAGAAAACTACAAACATTGCTAGAAGAAACTGAAGAAGGCTTAAATAAATGGAAAGGCATTCCATGTTCATGGATTGGAAAACTAAGTATCAATAAATGTCAATTTTTCTCAAACTGAATGACAAACAATGCAATCCCAATAAAAATCACAACAGCCCTTTTACACAAACAGAAAAGCCTATTATCAAATTTATTTGGAAGAATAAGGGGCCCAAAAATAGCCAAAATATCTTTAAAAAGATGTATGAAGTTGGAGTACTCTTACTTCTTGACTTTAAAGCATATTACTTAGCTACAGTGGTAAAAACAACATGGTATTAGTATAAACACAGATAGATTGACCAATGGAACCAAATTGAGTACTCAGAAATGCACCTTAACATCTAGAGTCATGTGATTTTTGACAAAGGCTGTCAAGCCCACCCAGCTGGGTCAGAACAGTCTATTAAATAAATGCTACTGGGAGAAATGGATATCCACTTACAAAAGAAAGAAAGAATACTGCTATCTCTTACCTTATACAAAAATTAACTCAAAATGTATCAAGGACCTAAATATAAAAGCAACAATCATAAAACTCCTAGAAGAAATTATAAGAAAATATCTTCAAGATCTTGTGGTAGGCAATAGTTTCTTAGACATTATACCTAAAGCATGAACAACAAAAGAGAAAATGGATAAATGGACTTTCTCAAAATTAAATACTTTTGCACCTCAAAGGAATTTGCAAAAAAGCAGCCGACTCAATAGGAGAAAATATTTGGCAATCACATATCTGATAAGGGTTTAATATCCATTATATATAAAGAGATATGACAACTCAACAATAAAAGGTAAAACCTCACAATTCAAAAATGAGTAAAAGATTTGAATAGATATTTATTAAAAGAAAAATACAAATAGTGAAGAAACACATGAAACAATGTTCAACATTATTAGTGATTACCAAAATGCAAAACAAAATGACAATGACATATCATTTCACATATAATAGGCTGACCTCTATTAAAAAGTCAGAAACCTGTAAATTTCGGGGGGGGGGTGATATAGAGAGATAGGAATGCTTAATTAGTGCTGGTGGGAATGAAGAGTGGTACATCCACTGTGGAGGACGGTTTGGCAGTTCTAAGGGAATTGAATATAGATTTGCCATGTGACCTTTCAGTACCATTGCTAGTACATAACCAGAAGAACTGAAAGCACTTATATGCACAGATATCTGCACACTGATGTTCATATTAGTGTTATTCCCATTGCCAAAAGTTGGAAAAAACTCCTGTGTTCATCAATGAAGAATGGATAAACAAATTGTGGTGTACACATATGATGGCATATTAAGGAGCATTTAGAAGAAATGAAGTCATAAAGCATATGACAACATGGATGAACCTGGAGGACATTCTGTTAAATGAAGCAAGTCAGACACAAAAGGACATGTACTGTATGATTGCACTATTTTGCACTAATTATATTATGTAAACTCATAGAATTAATAATTAGAATATAGGTCACCAGAAAATATAATAAGAGTAGAAACTGGAAAGCCATGTAGACGTGGTTAGAAGAGTTTTATCTAAATCTTTGGAAATGAATGGAAATGGTGAGAGCAGATCTTGGTGTTTGTCTAGCAGGGCTGTTCTATGGGTATTACTGTGGTCAAGAGGGAAAGGCTAAAAACGTGTATATTATTAGAAGGAAAGCTATATAATGCAACATGGAACTATATAACATAATGAAACCTTATGGGAAATATGAATATGGGTGATATTGCATATATAAGACTGTTTTACAAAATATAAATACAAATATACCAGAAAGAAGGAAAGAGAATATCAGCTATATATGGAAAGGGAAATATAGAGAGATTGAGAGGTGATAAGTTTTGTTTGTTTGGTTGGTTGGTTTTCATTTATTATTATTATTATTATTATGGAAATAATGGAAATGCTCTAAAAGTGATTTTAATGATGAATACATGACTATATGATGATACTCAATACCATTGAATATACACTTTGGGTGGATTTATGCTTTATTAATATATATCAATAAAATTTTAAAAATCCTTCTTGATAAAATCCAGCATACTTTCTTGACAAACAAACTTCAAAATACAGGAAAAGAAGGGAGCTTTGTCCATATGATAAAGTGCATATATGAAAAACCAATAGCTAACATCATACTCAATGCAGAAAGGCTGTAAGCTTTCCCTCCTAGATTGGAAATAAGAGATGGATGTCCACTGTCACCACTAGCTAGAGCAATTAGGCAAGTAAAAAAAAAAAGGCATTCAAATTGGAAAGGAAGAAGTAAAACTTTCATTATTTGCAGATTATATGATCCTATATTTAGAAAGTCCCTAAAAAACAACCACAAAGTTACTGGCATTAATAAACAAATTCAGCAAAGTGCAGACCTTTTTTTCTCATTTATCACCACTTATTACTTGTTTTTTTTTTGTCTTTATGTTGTTAAGTCTCTTTATATCTGCTGGATGTTACTCCTTTATTAGATATGTGGTTTCCAAATATTTTCTCCAATTGTGTAGTTTGTTGTTTAACTTTCATGATAAAATCCTTTGAGGAACAAAAGTTTTAAATTTTGATGAGGTCCTATTTATCTATTTTTTCTTTTATGGCTTCTGTTTTGGGTGTAAAATCTAAGAAACCAACACCAACACAAAGTTCTGAGTTTTTGTCAATGCCTCTTCTTCCTGTTTTCTCCATATATCAGATCATTTTTGCCTTTACTTACTATATAGCCCAGCATATAATCAGGTCAAACAATTTAAATATGACCTAAGAGAAGTAAAAAGGCAAATCACAAATTGGAGAAAATAAATTATATATATATATATATTTGATGATGGCTTTGAATCCAGAATGTGTGTATATGTGTGTGCATGTATGTTGTGTAGTGATACATGTATTAATGGCAGCTCTTCACACATGTGTGAACAAAAATTGTCACTAAATAAATGAAAAATATACCACCTTATTAATAATCAGGGAAAATCAAATTCATAATAAAATTTGATAACATTTTACCATATTGAAAAAATTAAAGCATCTCACAATAGGATGAGGAGCAATGGAAGTGCTTATCTAACTTTGACAGTAGTGTAAATTATAGGAACACTTTGAAAAAAATGTATAATTCTATGATTTTGAACAACTCAACAATTCTACACTTAAATAACTACTCCAAAGACTCTTTGCACATGTGTACCAGGAGATGTGTAAAAGAATTTTCTGTAATTACTAATATCCAGAAGAAATCTAAGTGTCCATCAATGGTGGACTTGGTGAATAAAGCCTGATATAACCATGCAGTGGAATACCATATAGAAATGAGCATGGATAAACTACAGCAGCCTGCATCAATTGGGTTGAAATTTGCAAACCTGTTGATTAAAATGAAAGTAACTAAAGAACTTTTAAAATATTATTCCATTTATATAAGGTTCAAAGAGAATAAAACTAAATAGTGGATTTTGGGGGATAAATTTATGGGTTGAACTCTATATTAAAACATGGAATGTTTTTCCAAAAAGATAGTGGTCATTCCCAGCTCTAAGCAAAGAATACAAAGGGAAAAGGAGAACCTATGGGACTTTTAATGTAGTGGTAATGTTAAATTTCAAGCTCTATATGGTGGCTACAAAGGTATTCACAGTTATATTTTGAAACTAAATATGTGTCTTTAAATAACTTTATTTTTAGAGAAGTTTTAGATTTACAGAAAAATTACACCAAAAGAATTCAGATTTCCCATATAACCCTCCCCCCGCCCAACACACACACAGGTTCTGCTATTATTATCATCTTACATTAGTGTGGTACATTGGTTACAATTGATGAACCAATATTGAAGCATTGCTACTAACCAAAATCTATTTACACTTTGTGCTGTAGTTTTATAGGCTTTGACAGGTATATAATGCCGTATATCTGTCATAATGATATCATACTGAACAGCATCACTGCCCTAAAATGTCTTGTTCTCCATCTATTCATCCCTCACCCTCTGAATGCCTGGCAACCACTATTTTTATATCAATGTTACAAGGTCTTCCATTATCACAAGATAATAACTACAATAACAATAAATCTACTTTAGTCCGTGGTTATACTCCCCCCTTATGTTTGTTCATTCCTCAATCTTGAGGGATTTGGATGATGTCTGCTATGATTCCTTCAGGCTGAAGAGGGGACTTAGATATTATGGGGCAGATGGAAGGAATTGTTTTGCTTGCATTATTGGTACTCCTTGTTTTGAGGATGAAACTTGTCCATCATCATCGTTTTTTAGTTGTCCAGGACAAGTCCGAAGATCTGGAGGATAAGAGTAAAGACATGCCAAATTCTCCTATTAAATTATAAGTTTTCTAATGACAGAGGTTTTTGTTATTCATCTTTGTATTTTCAGCATTTAGCACAATTTCTTTTTCCCAGTAGTCACTCAATAAATATTTGTTGAACTAAACTGTACGTAGTTAGGTAGTTCTGCAGCACTGATTTGAGAAATGTCAGAGATTGACATGGTCATTCTCATATATTTCTTTTTCTATTTGATGAATATAATTTGGAAAAAACTTTATAATAGTATAATTGTGTAATTATTCCACAGTAACACAAAACTCCATAAATTCCCTTTATACACTACCCTATTTTTAAATATATATGCATAAACTTAATATTACAAAAAGCAAAGGAAAATATATCATAATGATTAGATGTGCAGATTCTGGATTGGATTTCTTAAATTCAAGTGCAAGCTCTACAAACTTGTAGAATTAGAGCAAAGACTAAGTGAAAAATAAAAATAAAGCATTAGCATGTTATCTGGCACAAAGGAAGCACTCAAATATTAGCCAGAGTTTTTGTATTTGTTTTTTACCATGGGCTTAAATAATTATCTAGAATTCTCCCCTTCTTTGCTGCTTTTGAATACTGTATGTTTACTTTCTACCTTCAAATTGTTTTTTAATTCATTTTATTTTGCTGGATCTTTTTAATTTTTCAAGACTCAGAAGTTTACTTTTAAACCTCTTTCTGCAGAAAATGAACCTTTGGATGATCCTTGTGAAACAAAACTGACATTTCCAATATCTCACCAGTAATCATTGGTGTCTACTCTTTGCATCATTTTAATTCAAATTTTTGTAGACAAACGTATCATGGATATTTCTCCTTGCTTCTACTGCCTAGATTTTTAATTTACAGAAGGAGATATCACCCCCAAGTGACCCATTAACTACTTTTCTCCTTATACACCCTGGGAAAACCAATTTGATTCTAGGAGACAATTCCCAGAACAGACTGAATTCAGACTGGCAAGACCAGGTCTCTGAAGTTCCACTTGGCCACTACACAAGTGTAATTAGTGTTGATAATTAACTACCTTACTATGGCAGCACTTAGTGTAACTCTTTGCATAGGGGAGAATTATACCACAGAAATAAATTTTCTGAGTTGTTCTGACTCCCATAAGATGTTGTTGCCTCATGCCCTGGGTCGGAGGTACAAAATTTCCCGTATTTATTGTGTTTCAGTGTTAAAAATAAGAGTTCCCTGATGGGAACAGTTATCTGCAGTGGTTAGTTCAAGCCATCCTCCAGAAAAGGGTGGTTTATAAGGCAGAGGTTTGTGCTGCCACTTGTTATTTATTCGTAAATTTTTATCATGATATAAAACATGATACAGAAAACCACACAAAGTAAATATATAGATTAATGATTTGTATAAGATAAATACTCCTGTAATCATCACCTAAGTCAAGATAAAGAACTTTCCCACACTCCCAGAAATCCTCTATGACTAATGCATACATAGTTTTGTTAACTATCACTAAATTACCCTCCTTACTGGTTGAACTGTTTTGTCTTAACCACATACACTTCGTGTTTATCCACAGTCTCAAAAGATTACAGGGGCTGGCTATAGTCCAGTTGGTAGGGTGCCGGTTTACCACATGGGAGGCCCCAGGTTTGGTCCCCAGGGCATCCTGGAATGGGCAGACTGCCTCGAGAAGGCAAGCCCCTGCGTGCAAAAAGGCAAGCCCCCATGGGAAAAGGCAAGACCCGCGGACAAAGGTGAGCCCCCGTGTGCAAGGGTGAGACCCCACGAGCAGGTGGGCCTCCCTGCCGGTGAGCTGACTCAGTGGGCCCCCCCAGTGGGGGGAGACAAGCAGACACAGAGGAACGCAAAGAAAAATTAACACAGCAAGAACAAGCAGAAGGGGGGGGGGATGTATAATAAAAATAAAAGTAAATCTTAAAAAACAAAGATTGCATATTACACAAAAAAGCTTTTGTTTGTTGCCAACATTTTTTTTGTGTGAGAAATGATATCTCATGTGGTTTCATTTGCCATTCTCTTATTATGGTTGTGGTTGAGTATTTTTATATGTTTATATGTTTTTATATCTGTTTCAGAAAATGTCAACTTCTCTTCCCTATTACTTTTAATTTTTTGAAGTGAAATTCATGAAGCATAAAAGAAACCATTTTATAGTTAGCAATTCAATAAAATTTAGTATATTCATTCACAATGTTTTTCAATTGCCATCTCTCTCTCATTCCCAAACATTTTCCTGAACCCAAAATGATACCAAGTCTATTAAGCAGTAATTCACCATTCACCCATAACTTACCCCCTGACAACCACCAATTGCTTTCTCTATCATTCTGGATGTTTCATATATGAATATAAGACCTTTTGTGTCTGGATTCTTCCATTTAGCATAATTTTCAAGATTCATTCACGTTGTAGAATGTATCAGTATTTCACTCCTTTTTATGACTGAATATTATTATGATGTATGCATATATCACAATTTATTTCTCCATTCTTCCACTGATAGACTTTTAAATAGTTTCCACATTTTAGCTATTGTGAATAGTTCTAGGAACATTCCTATAAAACTATTTGCTTGAATACCTGGTTTTGAAGTTTTTGGGTATGTCCTAGGAGGGGAAATGCTGGGTCATATGGTAATTGTATGTTTAACTATTTGAGGAACCATCAGACTGTTTTGTACAATGGCTATATTATTTTACATTTCCCATCCAAAAATGCACAAGCATTCCAATTTCTCCATATATTTCCCAACACATTATTATTTTTTATTATAACCAATCTGGTGGGTATCAGTGATGTCTCATAGTTCTGATTTGCAATTTTCATATTGACTAGTGATGTTAAGCATCTTTTCATGTGCTTGTTGGCCATCTGTATATCATCTTTTGATCCTCTATATCTCCAATATAATAGAGATAGACTCATTCATAAATTTATTACTTGTAATTTTTCACACCTTTTATTTGAACCTATAATTATCAGTATACCTGTTAAGTATATGTGTCAGAAAATTAATTCTGGGGCTGGCTCGATAGCCCAGTGGATAGGGCGCTGGCATACCACATGGGAGGCCCTGGGTTCGTTTCCTGGGGACCTCTCCTAGCGGGCAGACTGCCTTGAGAATGGCAAGCCGCCATGGGTGGGCTGGAGCTGCAGTGGGCAGGGCAAGAAGCTGCCACGGACAAGGCAAGAGCCACCACAGGCAGGGCAGGTAGCCCGCGGATGGAGCACAGCCAGCCACCCGCGAACTGAAAGCCAGCCGTGAATGGACACAGAGACCACCCACAAGCAGGGAAAGTCACGCCTGCGCAGTGACCACTCTCGGCGCGTTGCCGCTGCGGGGGGAAGGGGAGATATGTAATAAAATAAATAAATCTTTAAAAAAAAAAGAAAATTAATTCTTTGGACTGTTCATATGCTGGTTGAGCCCTGAATCCCAGAAGATTTGTGCCCGAAAGCTACTATTCAGTTCTTCAGAATTGCTCAGGACAACTAACAAAATGATGATAGTGGACAAGCCTCATCCCCCAAAAAACAGGGAGACTCTACAACTGCAAGGAAACCATTCTTGCTTGTATTGTTTGTTTCATTTCTTGACAGATGGACTGTGATTAACAGAACAAATAAAACAGCATTCTTTCATGAAATATAACAAATATATATACTAATACTGGGTGTTAATAATCAGGTGGGATGAGGGAAACTACATCAAATGTAAGATATAGGTTCTAGTTAGTAGTCATATTTTGACAATTCTCTTTCATAGATTGTAACAAATGTTTCACAATAATGCAAGGTGCTATTGGTGGGGTGACTCCTGTATGATGATATGAATGTTTGTTTTGTAAGTTCACAACTTTTACTATACATTTATTGTTTATGTATGTTCATGTATGAATGAAATGCTTCATTAATTTTTTAGGGAAAAAATAAATTGGCCAGAGACATATGGTTTATTTTTGGTCTCTCAATTCTATTCTATTGTTCTATATGTCTTTTCTTGTGACTACCAGAGGTCTTTAGTTACTGTAGCTCTGTAGTATTTTGAAATTGAAAAAAAAAAAGTGCCTCCTTCAATTTGTTCTTCTTTTTCTATATTATTTTGGCTATTTGAGGCCACTTTGTAATTTCATATGAATTTGGGGAAAAGCTTTTCAATTTCTGCAAAAAAACAGCCATTGAGCTTTTGATGGGAACTGCATTCAATCTGTAGATTGCTCTGGGCAGTTTTGCTATTTTAACATTAAAAGTCTTTTGATTAAGTCTTTTGATCATTGAACACTGGATATCTTTCCATTTTTTTAGATCTGTAATTTCTTTTGACAATGCTTTGTAGTTTTAATTGTACCAGTCTTTCACTTCATTAGTCATATTTATTCTTAGGTATTTTATTATTTTGGAAGCTATTGTAAATGAAATTGTGTTTTTAACTTTCCATTGGGGTTGTCCTTCTGTATCTCTTTGAAATCTCTTAGCCATAAAAACTCATTTATACTCACCATTTCCCCCTTTTGGTCAAGGTCTTTTTCCAGATGCATTGCTAGTTTGTTCTTGGTAATAATCCTTCAGTGTCAGAGAGGCTCCTTACCCGGAGTCATGTCCCACACTGGAAGGGGAAGGTAGTGTGTTTATATGCTCAATTTGGCTTTGAGAGAGATGAATGCCTTTTCTTTTACTATCTGGCTCTATTTTCTTGATGGTTACTATGGGGTTAAAGTTTAACATCATACAATAGAACAGTCCTATTTTGTTTGATACCAATGTGGTTTGATACATGTACACTTTTCCTATAACCTTCTGAATCCACAACTTTTTAACTTGTTACCACATATCTTTGTACATGATATGTCCAAATCCATAGATTCATCATTACTTTTTAATGTATTTACATTTTATCACCTGTAGGAAGTAAGAAGTGGAGTTACTTACCAAACAGTACAATACCTTAATACTGGCATTTATAATTACCCAAATGGTTACTTTTACAATAAGTCCTTATTTCTTTATGCTGCCTTGAACCACCATCTATGCTCCTTTACTTTCTGTCTGAAAATCTCCCTTTAACACTGCTTGTAGGGTTGGTCTAGTAGTGATGAACTACCTCAGATTTTGTTTGTCTGGGAATATCTTAATCTCTCCCATCTTTTGGAAAGACTCACTGAATATAAAATTCTTGATTGGCAGTTGTTTTCTTTCAGCACTTTAAGTATTTCAAATCACTGTCTTCTTGCCTCCATGTTTTCTGATAAGAATTAGACACTCAGTCTATTTGAGACTTCCTTGTACATAACATGTGGCTTTTCTCTTGTGGGTTTGGAACTCTCTCCTATCCTTTGCATTTGATAGTGTGATCAGTATATGTTGCAGTATATTTTTCTTCATGTTTATTCTATTTGGTATTCTCTAGAGGGAAAATTGTAGGAGGGAGGGCACAATAGAGAGAAATTTCCCAAGTCAGTCTTTTCCAGCTGAAACAGAGCCATTGACCCATGAAGGGGTTGCAGATGGGCTCCAAACTTCCCTGGGGAGTGGGTCAGGAAGGGCACCAGAAGCTTCTTCCACAGCACCCTAAAGCTGAGGTTTTCAACCTGCTCAGCAAATGCAACCCTCGAACATTTCCCCTACATCCTTGAGGAAGTATAGTATCTTTAAATTTTCTCTGCTGCCACCTTTCTTCCAGGCAGGTTGAAGCTGGGCCCCTGCCATCCAAAGTCAGCAATCAAAAGCTGTGATCAGCAATCAGGTGGGCCAGCCCCTGTTCTTGAGGAAGTATATTTTTATGTGCATTTTTGTCACCAGTGAGCTAGCATATGTACTCTATAACGAACTGCTGTGAGGGTGGGAGATAAGCACTGGTAACTGCTATTTGGAAATAACAATTTACTTTTCTTTCAGTAATTTTCAACCTCTTTCTCCTACTCTTCCCTGGATTCTGAATAGTCTATTAGCCTCTATAGTTTCAAAATAGTTTTCAGTCCAGTTCTTGCCTGTTTAATAGTTTTTCTGATGGAAGGAATGCATCCTGGTGCTTCTTATTCTGCCATCTTTACACAATCCTCCCAAGTAAGTCTTCCTCATTTCCTCTGTAAATGTTTGCTGTAATTCACCAATTAATCAATGTGGACATGGAAATTTCTGCTTTGGACTGTTACTGTTGATTAAATTTATAAAATATTTACTTTTATTGTTGTAAGTTTTGGCAAATTGTATCTTTCAAGAAATATACCTGTTTAATCCAAGTTACCAAATTTTTGGGCTTAGAGTGACTCCTAAGACACTTTTTGTATCCTTTTAATGTCCATGGGATTATAATCATTACCTCTCTATCATTTTTCATATTAATCATTTGTGTCTTCTCTTTTCCTGCATAGCCTGGCTGGAGGTTTATCAGTTTTATTGATTGTTTTTTCAAAAAACTAGCTTTTGATTGCATTGATTTTCTCTAGTGTTTTCTTGTTTCCAATTGCATTTACTTATGCTCTCATTTTTATTATTTCTTTTTATCTGTTTAATTTGGATTTAAATTGTTCTTGTTTTCTAGTGCTATAATGTGAAAGTATATTATATTATTAAATTTTCCTCTTTACTAATATGTGCATTCAATGTTATAAATTTCCCTGTAAACCCTGCTTTCATTTAATGTGTTTCACAAATTTAAATGTTATATTATAATTTCCATAAAACATATTTTAAAAGTTTTCATTGATACTTAACCCATGTTAGATCTCAGAGATTTAACCCACTACCCAGCCTGCGGTGCCTGAGGCACAATCTGTAGTTCTCCAGGGCCAGGCAAGAGGCCAGTGAGTAGTTTTCCAGCCCTGGGACAGTGAGGTGGCCCCTGCCCACCACGGAGAAGGCCCTGAGGTAGAGGGGATGCAGCCAGGAGAGGCAAGGAAGGGATAAACACTCTGTTGGAGGACAGGGACCACACCCCTGTCTCCCTCCCCTGGCAGGCAGGGAAAGAGGCCAGGGGCCTCTGGCAGAGTGAGGAGAGCATCCTGTTCACTATGAATGCATTGGCCACTCCTCTGGCATGGCTTAGGCCAGCCAGGGAAAGCACACTTCTAAATATAACCCATGTGTGTTTTTAATCTCCAGATATTTTGCATTTTGTGTTGTCTGTTGGTATTCTTGTTCTTCATTCCATATAAGTCAGGTCCATTATGTTGATGATATAATGCTCTTTAGTCCTTGTAAGCAGAAAGTAGCAAAACTTTAGACACCTATGTAAGACACATTCAAATTATAGAGTAGAAAATAAATCGCCCTCAAATTCACAAACCTATAAAATTGAGGTAAGTTATAGGAGATAAGAGTCTTAGGTAGATTGATGAGGTTTGAAGTTTCTAAGCCAAATAGGGATACTTTGTGGAGACTTTGTCAGTCTCCTATAGATGAATGACAGTGTAGGGCTTTAGGATTTTAGGGCAAAACTCTTCCATCCATGATAGATAGAAACAGTTTCTTATAAGAAGAAAGAATTTCTGGATTGTTCCTATACCTTAGTCAACTTCATGGATACCAAGTTGGAATGTAACTGAGGTGACATCTTTAACTGAGTGAAATATCCATATTGACCCTTAAAACTTTGGCTCTCAATTTCTCTGTTTTGCCAAAGGAGGGACATTTTACAATATCTGGAGATATTGTTGGTTCTCCTAACTAGGAATGAGGTGTTGTCGGTTGGTTGCTGCTATTGGCATCCATTGGGTAAGGTCAAGGATGCTGCTAAAATTTCTACAATATACAAGATAGTCTCTACAACAAAGAATTGTTTAATGCCATGTATCAGTAATGCTGAGGTTGAAAAAACCCTGCCTTGATTATGGATTATTGGAAGTTGGTGAACTTTCAATTGTTTTGAAAATCATATAAAACTTTGTGATAAAAATGTGCTAGGCCATTCTTTCCTGATACATACAAGATTTCAGGTTTATTTCAAGCTTTGTAGTCTTCTTTTTCATGACTCTTGCTCTTTTGGTTTTGCTTTGACAGAAGCCCAGTGGTTTAGGCTTATATCAATTTGCTTCTAAATTCTATGGCAACCATTTTTATATTTTTATATAATTCCCAAGAGCTCTGCACTCATTTATTTCACCAGATATTGAGGCAAACAAATGAAACAGGCAATATTGTGTGCTATGTACTAATGTGAGGAGGTAGAGTGTGCTATCAGAGCTTCTGGCAAAGGAAATTAAGTGGTATTTGACTACATAGTCTAAGAAGAATATCTGTTATATTTCTTTCTTCCCATCCTTATATTTTTACTTAGTTTTATTGCTTTATTTTACTAACAAAGCTCTTCATTAAAATGTAAAAGTGCATATATATGTGTGCTGTGCTGTAAATATTGTGAAAATAATCTTTAGCAGGTTGAATTTTCTTCTGTGCCTAGTTTGCAAGGAGATGTATGGCAAATTGATGTTAAATTTTATCAAATTATTTTTCTATATCAAGACATTTGTAAGATTTTCTTCATATTCTTGATAAACAAATGATAAGCAACCTTGCCTTCTGTCAAAAAAAATCACCTTACTATGATGTATCATATCTCTTATATATCATGAGACTCAGCTTGTTATTCCTTTTTTTTTAAGATTTATTTATTTTATTACATATCTCCCCTCCCCCCCCGCTGTGGTGACACACCAAGACTGGTCACTGCACAGGCACGGCTTTCCCCACTTGTGGGCAGCTTCTGCTTCCATTCACGGCCGGCTTTCAGTTCACGGGTGGCTGGCTGCGCTCCATTCGTGGGTGACCTGCCCTGCCCCTGGCGGCTTTTGCCTGTCCATGGCAGCTTTTTGCCCTGCCCACGGCGGCTCTGGCCCACCCATGCCAGCTTGCTATTCTCAAGGCAGTCTGCCCTCTAGGAGAGGTCCCCGGGAACCAAACCTGGGGCCTCCCATGTGGTATGCTGATGCCCTATCCACTGGGCTATCCAGCTGGCCCCTTGTTACTCCTTTTAATAATTTTAAAATTTATATCCAAGGTCGAAGTTGGCCTGCAGTTTTATTTTCTTAAATTTTAAAAATCATTTTCCATCAAATTAATTGGTCACATGAAGGAAAGAATGAAAGCTGGTCTAAAACCATTCTTCCTTTCCTGGTAAAAGAGAAAGAGAGAATTAAAGAGGTAGAGAAATAGTAGAAGGGAGAGAGAAATAAAAGAGAATAACATGAAAAAATTACCTGGTTCAATCTCTTTATGATAACATCGTCATTGATCATCTTCCAAATGATATTTATTTAAAAAACCCATGATGTAGAATCCTTATCTATGGAATTCTAACGAGAGAGTTTATTTGGTTCTCCTAATTTGCTTATAGTAAGTGAATCTAGGATTTAAGGTTAATGGGGCACAATCCAGGAAAATATCAATGACTGTCACCTTTATTCTGGGAGTACAAAATGGAGTTGTTCCTGCCCCAGACTGTACCCTTTTGTGGAAATGAATCATTTCATGCATCATTAGAGAGCTTACATGTTATATCTCGGTGAAAGCAGATCCTAATGCAATGAAGAAGTTCCTGGAGAATTATCTTGACAATCTTATACTTCTCTTTCACTTGTCATATGCATTTTCTTATATCCTTTAAATTAGAAAAGTTTGAATCTGAGTAAGAACTCTACTTCTTGTGTGCTTGATTTGACAATCAGACCCTTTATTTTATCTCAACTTTATAAACTTTTCATTCTTTTCCTGTTTTTCTAGAGGAGTTTACTTAAGAAGGCTTTTCCCCTTGAAATGTTTGGAATGATTTCCTAGTGTACCATTTAAGTCTTAATTTTATTCTTTTTATTTGCAGGTGGGTGTCAGTCAGGTTTTAGCCATGAAAAGAAACCAATCCATTTTTTTGAACAGTGAAATCTTGCTATAAACAATCACTTGTTATGGAGTGATTAACTGGGAAACAGAAAGGATAAATTGTTGATAATCTCAACTCGAGCCAACCTAGTGCTTGCAGAATGCACCCATAAATGAAGATATAGTGGCAAAAAGGCAATGAAAGACTGGAATAAACATTTTAACCATGGGCTTATACTGGTCATAGGTGAAAAACTGGTCTATATCTCTGAGTAAGAAATGGAGAGCAAGCATGTTGCTTGATGGGGAGGGGAATCTAGAATTGGTAATAATGAAATATCTGATGAGTATCAGTTAAGACTTTGGGAGTAGGCAAAAACATGCAGCTGTAGGTTTTCTCACTTGCCCTCCTTTCCCCATCTTTTTTTGCTGAAATTGTGAACAACCATGAACTATTGTCCATGCTTAGTGGCAAAGTCCCAAAATGTGTATATCTATTGCAGGTGATGTGCCACACTGATGAAGGATGTATATGTGGGAGGTTGTGGGAGGTGTGGGAGGTGGGGCATATGGGAACCCCTAAAATTTCTGTGTAACATTTATGTAATCAATGTATCCTAAAAAAATTGATTAAAAATTAAAATAAATAAATAAATAAATAAATAAATAAATAAATAAAAGAATATATGATAGCATGAGTGAAATTAACCAGAGCCTAAGTGGTATAAAGAGGTTGAAGAACTTTCAGTTATTGCCCATATGACTTTGCCCAGATTTCTAACATGGTGAGATTTCAGTGTGAAGCAGGCTGAATGTGCCACAGAGTTAATCCTGGAGAGCAGGGCTTTAAAAATGAAGAGAAACCCTAGCTTTCTGCCTTTCAGTTGGGAAAATTCCAAGTCACAGAATCTATAGAATCTCTCATTGGACCACAGTAGGCTTGCGTACCGGTTATGCTTAGCAAGATAAGCATCCTTCCCTTCTCTGTCTCTCTTCTGCATCTCCTAACTGATGCTACCAGTAACCAGTTTCCATACAAACTACCTTCAGTCAAATTTGTTTCTGGGTTTTCTTAGGGGCAATCAACTTAAGGAATTATGAAGAGCCTTTGTTCCTACATATATAGCCATATAATGTGATGATTCCTGACTTCCACCAAAACAAGATTCCAATTTCTTTTCAGACCTTATAGGAAGCAGAAGGGCTGTCACTTTATCCTTTCTTATTGGAAAAGTGAACACAATTTTAATCATAATACAATATTTAGTAGATATTTTTGCTGGCTGCTAACATATCATCTCTTAGCACAATGGATTCACAGTCCCCATGGTAATAAAGGAAGTGAGTTGATACTTCACAGAAGTATTAGAAATAGGTTTAAGGAGATAGAGGATATGTTCAGTTCTGGACATGTTAAATGTAGGAAATTGAAGATATCCACAGACAAGTGGATGTGCAGTTTTAGAACTCCTAAGAGAGATTTGCCCCCCAAAATTTAGCATATTATCCTAGTTTTCTCAATCTTTGTCTTTATTCTTTAATATATAAATGACAGGATACAAGAGAGGGGTGATAGCAAAATCAACCATAAGCAGGTATTCGTCAAGTGAGGATGTGGGGAAAGACCACACATGGAGAAATGAAGACATAGGAAAGGACCAACAGGAAGAAGGTGCCCATGGTCATGAACCCACTGTTGGCAGCAACAATAAACTCATATTTGGACCCTTCTGTGCATGTAAGTTTTATGATCCTGGGAAAGTCACAGAAAGGCTGTCTATTTTATTAGAGCCACAAAACAGCACATTTATAACAAAAGCAAATTGAGACATTGCATGTATCACCCCAGCCACACAGGAAGTGGTTACAAATGAAACATGTATTTTAGGGCCCATGATTTTCAAGTAGTGAAAAGGATCGCAGATTGCTGTGTACCTGTCAAACGCCATCTCTATGAGTAGCACATCCCTACTCCTCCTGTGATGTCATTGAAGCATATCTGTGTTGAAAAAAAATCACTTTGTATTCATTAAAAAAGTCTGTGATCATCTTGGGAACTGTGGTAGGGGAAACCTCTATGTCAGTGAGGGACAGGTTGACCAGCAGGTAGTACATAATGTAATGTAAGTGAGAATCAAAAACACCTCAAACAGAATGGAAGGGTTTCCCAAGATGATGGCTGAATAGAACAAGGAGAATGTGAATGTGAGAAAAATTTTAGTTTCCTAAGACTTAAAGAATCCCAGCAACAAAAATTCAGAAACCACAGTTTCATTTAGTCCATCCATTGTGTGGCACAGAGCTGAGATTCAAATAACCTAAGGATAGAAAATGCTATTAAAGTCAGTTCCAGTGGCACTAAAATAGATTTTCTATTTACTCTGATAATTTCTTCTATAGATTATGTATTTGAGTGGGAGAAGGAGAGAAATAAGTAGATATTATGTATATTATGGATGGAGTCAAATAAAATTGGTTTCTTTCTTATATCATTATCAGATTTGTTGGTCTTCAAGGATTTCTAAGAACTTTTCCTTGGTGTTAACTTAAGCATTTTCCCACTTCATAATTTTAGGCACTTTCTGTCACCTCACACTGACACTCTCACTCTACCTTCAATTTCTCTTTAGCTAAATTTCTTATTTCACTGGGCAAATAAAGATCATCAGGCCAAAAGGCCAAATCTGTTGAATAGTTTCTTTCTTTTTTTTTTTTTTTTTACAATTGACTGTGGATGTCTGTCCCATAAATTCAGATTATTCATAATGTGCAATGCATAGCACATAGCACTTACCTACATGGTGCCTCAGTTTCTTATCTGTAAAGGTCAGATGAAGAGTATCTATTTCATATGGTTGTTCTCAGGCTTAAATAAGTAGAAACAAGAAAAAAACATAAGACAATGCTCTGGTATATAGTATATAGTACGTGCTCCAAGTGTAATCTGTGTAATCTCTGTGGAGAGTAATAAAAAAAAAAAGGTGGCTAACTATTCAACTAGGTGCTGGGGAATTAAAGAGTGGGTTTCAAACCTATCTGCTCAGGATCTGGTTCAACTGCCACAGTTTCAAGGATTGAGAAACAGAGGTATTGATTCCTTTTTAGGTTTTTCATCATCAATGCTTAAGACTAAGAGTTATAAATAGTTCTTACTATTAGGAATGGAACCAATTTCCAGGACCAGGTATGAAGACCAATATCTTACTCCATTATTGACTTTCTACAGACACTAGGCCTTTGATACACATTGGTTTTCCCAAGCGCCAAGTGTCATGCAGAAACAAGTAATAGAGAAATTGAGCAGTTTAGTGTGATGGTGATTAATTTTGTATCTGTGACAATATTATTTTCAGATTTCAGAATATTACATGTTCATTTTATATGTTCATTGAATGATAGATAGGATCCAATGATAATATATTTTTATCATCAATATTGGGTTCAAGTCAAACAACCTGTATGGACCAGTAACTGGTGTAGTCCAGTGACTTTTTACAAGATTAATTATTTCCTTCCTCTTAAAGAGCACACTTCATTTCATTTGAATACTTCTTTGGCTAGTTCTTTTGGTTTTACATTGTCAAAGGCAAATTTTTCTTTGCTAATAACTATTTGCTTTTAAAACACTATTAAATCTCCCTCTATATTCATCTTCACTCACCAACAGTTCCTGCACTTATCAAGCTTACCATCTACTGAGGAAAGCAGAAATAAAACGGGCAATACCGTATGTTAAATGCTATTATGAGGAGATAGGCTTTCACAGAATTGAGGAGGTTATAGGACACATATTTAACTGGTAAATAAAAATATTGTCTATGAAGAATAATTTATTTCTCTTTTTATATATTTTAGTGTTTTTAACTCTTTTCTTCTTGATTAGTCTTCTTAATTTACTATCAATTTTATTAATATTTGAGAGAACAAAATTTGGATTTCTTGTTTTTTGCAATTATAACTTTTTATTTTATTAATTTTTGGTTTTTGATTATTATTTCTTTCCTCCTACTTTCTTTAGATTAAATTTAACAAGTTGAATTCTTGGAGCACTGATATGCAGCATTTATTTTTTTAAATATGCATAAAAGTCTTTGCAATCATGGCTTTAGCTGCATTCCATATGTTCCTGGGGTTGTATTTTTAAAAGTATTCAAAAATACTTTCTAAAAAGATTTTTAGTGTGCTTCTCTTTGCGTTTTTTTTTTCTTTTTTCTTTTTTCAGGGCTTGACAAAATGTATAATGGCTTGAATCCATCACTGCAATATCATGCAGAACAATTCCAGTGCCCCCAAAATGTCCCAAGTTACAACTATTCTTCCCTCTCCCTCCCTTCAGAACCTCTGGTACCACTGTTTTTATATCAATTCTACAAGTTCTTCCATTACTAGAATAATAATAATTCTACTTTAGTCCATAGTTGCATTCCCCTCTTATGTTTGTTCATTCCTCAATCTTGAAGATTTGGGGATGGTGATGCCCACTCTGCTACTGGTTGAGGGGGATTAGATCCCATGGGGGCAGATGCTGAAACTGTCTTGCTTGCAGTTGTACATACTCTCTGGTTTGGGGGATGTGCATTGTACATCATCATCCTTTTGTTAATTGTACTGGGTGAGTTGGAAGAACTGGAGTTTCGGTATTGGTTACCACTCTGCTGATATTCAGGGCTCAAACGATATATGAACAGCCTGAAGATTTAAGTCTCTGGGACACATATTTAATGGGTATAGTGCTAATTACAGGTTTAAATAAAACAGACATAAGAACCATGTGTAGGAATATTATAAATGAGTTCAAGTCTGATACATTGAAACATAACACTTATGAGTGAATTATGTTGACTTGGTGATGATTTAAATCAAATTCATATTCTTAGACACCAGTTTGTGTTTCTTGTTTTTTTCTATTTTAGGAAATTAAAAACCATGATGATGTTTGTTTAACATGTCTCTCCTGAATTAATTTTGTTGTCATTATGAGCCCTTTAATTTATTGGCAGAGAGATAAAGATTAATTTTTCACTATTAACTTTTTATGTGTTAATAAAGCAATCAAACTCCAAGAAATCATGACTTTCATCTGTTCATGTGAATAAACTAGGAATTAAGATATCGTAAAAGTTCAAAAGCAAAATTTTATTCAAAAATGACATATATCATATATCATCAAAGATTATAAAATATGCAATATCATACAGGCAACTTTAGTTAAAAGGCTATATGTACTGATTTATCTGGTATTTCCCATTCTCACCATACAAACAATATATGAACTCCATGCATTTTCATTCTTAAAATACTCAAATGTTATACATATACATATATATGTATATACACATATACATACACAAATAGCTATAAATAAGTAACTTTAGTGATGTTTTGTTTGGGGTAAGAACATCTTTAGAATGCAGAAATTTTGTTAAATATATAACACTGCACCATGCATTCTCTTTTAATACTAAATTATATGAATGGCTAATTTTACTGTTGTTATTGATGGTTTCTCTTTGACTTCTTTTCTCATCAGTATAAATTTCCTTTGCTATGAAGCCAGGCATTCCTCTTCACTCTCATAACTCCCTTTTCTTATTTCCTTATGTCCAATAAAGCTACAATCACAAAAATTCATTTATTAACATGAGTGAAGAAATTATGTTTCAATAAATTGCAAACAATTTTATGTGTGTTTTTAAAGAAAGTTTAAGAAGGTAAATTTACCTTAAATAAATTTTATGACCTTAAAATTTGAAATAAAGAGATTAAACTTAGGAGAATAAGCCTGAGGGTATTATGGTTCCATGCATTTTTCTTTTTTGTTTAAGTGAATTCAGATGATTCAAATATCTTTTGTATCTTATCTACCTAATTTAGCTTTAGGGTGGATAAACCATACATTTTATTAATGAAACTAATAGTAACAAGCTCAAAGTGAGGTTTAAAGAAATATATAATCTAGGTAAAATGTGTTTAATACAGGGTAGCAATTGTTATTTTACAATGATCATTAACATTATTGTTATTATTTGGCAATCTTTAACAAAGGAATATGCATGCAGAGTTACTTTTCTCTATAAGAGGCAATAATATGCATTGGATTTTTGGACATATTTTTATGAGAGAGAAACCACAAGCCATACCTCTGGAAATGCTCATAGTTTACTGATATGAATAAGGCACATTTCCAATTCAGTTTACAGGTCAAAGAGTAGACATATTGGAGTGCACACAGTGGATTTTCTGATTACATGAACGATCTAAATATTATTCTGTGAAGCTATATGCTGACTTATCAGTTTCTTTATGGTGTTCCTGATCTCTTTAGTTCTCATTTTGAAAGTGACTGTGTTCAAGAGAGGAGTATTTACTGTGTAAAACACAGCAAAGACCTTGTTCACCCAAGTGATGTTGATTGGCCACAGATAAATGAAGATGCAAGGCCCAAAGAACAGACCCACAGCAGTGATGTAGGGAGTGCAGATGAAGAAAGCCTTTGATGCGAACTCCTTAGGGTGAAGGCAGACTTTTAATAGGTGTAGAAGATCAGCAAGAGAATGAAGCAGTGTGGCCAAGAACCCCCTGTCAGCATTTATCAGAATTCGCAGAGTATGTGTATCCATGCAGGCTAGTTTGATCACCAAAATGCTGTCCACTACCCTGGGTCCACAGAATGGCAGATATAACACCATAGCCAATTGACTCATGGCAATAGTCATCTGGTAAACTATAGAAAATGGCAGTACAAGGAAGGTCTGGAGGTCCTTTGAATTACACAGTCCATGGGACAAGGAGACTGAGAGGCTGCAGCAGAAACTGTGAGAATTGTTCTGGGGCAGTGACCAATGCCCATCTCCCACCCTTGAGGCTTCTTCCAGATACTGTCCATGGCTGTCTCTATGACCAGAGAGGGTTGTGAAGTTCTCCTGGGAAATGGTGGGCGTGGTTGTGGTCAAGTGCCAAGTGTGGCTTTTGAAGCATGAGTTTGTACTTCTAAGTTCAGGCTCTGAATTGTGGTACTAGCCTGTCAGGAAAAGGGATTCTGCCCAGAAGAGTTGGAAAAAATACACTCCCTCTGCTGCAGGGAACCTTTTGAGGAAGAGCCAAAGAGTGCCATCTCCTGGGCAGACCAGGAAATTGCACCAAAGGAAAAAAGGTTTTGTGGCATTTTTCTTGCCCCATCCCTAGGGCTCTTTAGAATTGGCCTGTGCCCTATTTAGGGTCCATAACCCTGTTTTGATCAGTTAAACATGATCAATTCTTAAGATCCAGAATAAGTTGAAACAAGAGTCAAAGATGAGCTGGAACACAAAGCCAATCAACAATAAAATCTTAGTCAAGACCAAAAAACTGACTGTGTGAGTAAACTCAACCAAATAATTAGGTTCTAGACTTTAGCAAAAAATTACAAGTCATACTGAAAAAATAGGGGCGCGACTCTGCACAGCACCGGGGCAGAAAGGGAGGCAGTCGCTGTGCAATTC
>PVKH010002890.1:0-26080 GCA_004027955.1 Chaetophractus vellerosus | reverse complement strand
AATCTCCTTCTCCAAATCTCCTCTCTGCTTCTACTTGAGACCACCCCCACCGAGGGGTGGGGCTCAACGTCTCACTGACGTGGCAATTAACGCCCTACTCATAACTTAATCATGCCCAGATGAACAGATGAGCTTACAAACATAATCTAATTTATATTTTTGGAATTCATAATTAATTCAAACTCAAACCATTACAGGGGACATGGCAATGTTATACAAGAGTGGATTGCAGATCGCCACATAGCAATCATAGGCCAGTGATGTCAGCACATAGCAATCACGGATGCCAAAAAAGCAGAAGTAGAACTGTGTCATGCAAACCTGGTAGGAGATATTATTCTTTTTTTTAAGATTTATTTTTTATTTATTACATAACCCCCCTTCTGCTTGCTCTTGCTGTGTGTCCATTCTTGTGTTCCTCTCTGCTGCTTTGTCTCCCCAACCCCCTGTTGTGGTGATGCGCCAAGACTGGTCACTGCACAGACAGCTTTGCTCCACTTGTGGGTGGCTTCTTTTTACATTCACAGCTGGCTCTGCTTCAGTTCACGGGTGGCTGGCTGCACTCCATTCACAGGCAACCTGCCCTGCCCGTGGTGGCTTTGCTCTGTCTGTGGCAGCTTTTTGCCCTGCCCATGGTGGCTCTGCCTGCCCATGGTGGCTTGCCCTTCTCAAGGTGGTCTGTCTGCCAGGAGAGGTCCCCGGGAAATGAACCCAGGGCGTCCCATGTGGTATACCAGCACCCCATCCACTGGGCTATATGGCCAGCCCCATATTCTTCTTTAATATGATGTTGATCAGCTTGTTGGATGTCAAAACAGAATAATAGAAGTCTATTAAGTGCAAGTTAAAGAAGGAAAGAAGGAAAAGTGAATGGGGTGTGAGTGCAGGAATTCAGCACAATTGAAGTTATCAAGGCCATTTTTCCAAACACAGTGAACATATACATTGCTAGGGAAAGGAAGAATCAGGAGAAATTGGAGATACAGGTAGTCTGTTAACTCCAAAAGTATGAATTCAGTCATGAAAGAGCCATTTCCAGGAAATATTTCACTCTGGGTGGTTTCTGGGATTATGGTGTGAGAGGGCAAGCCAGAACGTCCCACAAGATCTCCTCCTATGAGTAGACTAAACATGGGGAATGTCTCAGGCTATCCCAACTTTGACCAATAGATTTTGCTTTTACCCAGATACCAAGTGACAGAAATTTTCCATTATTAGAATCCTTGATGTTTAATATAAAAATGAGCAGCTATAACTTACCTACAGACTGAAATCCAGTGCTGCCAAAGGGCATCATGATGGGTGGGAAAATAAAGACAAAAGAGAGAAAAAATTGAACAAGTACATTTTCATTCTCATAAGTGTTCTCATCACTTTATTCACCCTAACCAGTAAAATTGGAGGCAGAGTCAAGAGGAACCTGGAGCTGGCCTTTCAAGCAGATTAGATCCTCATGGAGTGGGAACCATGAAAAAATGTATCAGCAACCAACCAGGCTCTAGGAGAGGTTCAGTAGCTGCCCAAGTCACAGAGCAAAAGTCATAAGTCTACATGAGTGAGCATAGCCTCCATGGAGAGGGAACTTACACACTGAGATATGGGAACTCAGAGGCCCCTACTATCTCTCAACATTCTCTGTTACTCCTCAAAATAGATTCATCCACTATTTTCATTTAAGGGTTAAGATTATATTAAATGTGGGATTGTGGCATGTCTTAATTCCTGGGCTCCATCTCAAAATAAGGAGGACATAATATGAATAAAATTCAGAAACTCATACTTCTTAGATGAGAAAATCTCTGAACTTCCTTACCTCTATTATTCTCATATGTGTTCCTGGAAAAGCAATTTGAAGTTCTTAAACTGGTTTCTTTGATTCTAATTGAATGCATGCCAGATAATTTATGTTATGTCCTGGAAACTGTTCTGAGCTAAGGAACATAATTTCTCATGTTAATGCACATTAAACCCAAAAGGAGGAAAAAACTGAAATTATAAAAATGACAGCAGAAAGTTATAACATAGGAAGTATAAAACCATTACATAAAAATAAAAATTAGTTACTTTAAATCTGCTTTTAAGATCAATAGAAGTGATAATGCTCTACACATCTTGATTAGGCAAAAAGGAAAATACACAAGTCATCAATATCAGAAATGTGGGAGGTCATTACACAGATTCAATGGCAGTAAAACAAAATTAAGGGAATATTATGAATAAATTTATGCTAATTATGCAGTCAACAAATGAAATGGATAAATTCTTTGAAAGAGGCAAACTTCCAAAGTTCACTTAAGAATAAAGAGGCTGGGAAGCAGATGTGTTTCAAGCAATTAGGCTCACATCTACCACACAGGAGGTCCAGGGTTTGATTCCCAGGGCCTCCTGGTGAAAGGCAACTTGGCCTGCATGGCAAGCTGGCCTGAGTGGAGTGCTGGCCCATGTAGGAGTACTGGTGCAACAAGATGATGCAAAAAAAAATAAAAATAAAAATAGAAAAAAAAAGAGACACAGAAGAGAAACAATAAGAGATGCAGCAGACCAGGGAGCTGAGCTGGCACAAGAGATTGAGCCCCTCTCTCCATTCCAAAAGGACTGAGGATCAGTTCCCTGTGCTGCCTAAAGAGAATACAAGCAGACACAAAAGAACACACAGAGAGCAGACAGTGGGGATGGGGTTGGGTGGGTAGATAAATAAATAAATAAATCTTTCAAAAAAGAAGAAGAAAAAGGCAACCAGAATGACTATATATCTATTAACATTTGTATGGTGGAGAAAAGCCACAGATAAAGCAGCTTGAAGCAAACCTAGCGATGAGGCCTGGAAGAGGAAGGCCTATTATGGGAAATTATGCCCTGCCTTATGCCAGATTGCCCACAGTTGAGCTTAGTGAGAAAGTAAGCTTAGAGAAGACAGAGTCAAGCCACCACTGTGCCTTGCCATATGGCAGGAGTCCAGAATCACCAGCAGCCAACCTTCAGAGAGAAAGCTTTACCTGAAGCCTTGATTTGGACATTTTTCTCAACCTCAGAACTATAAGCTTTTTACCTAATAAATTCCCATTATAAAAGTCTAGCCATTTCTGATATATTGCTCCCAGCAGCTTTTAGCAAAATAAAACAATTCCTAAGCTTTATTTTTTATTATTAGAGAAGTTGTAGGTTTACAGAGAAGTCATAGTATAACCTATACACCATAAGGCACAATGGTGGATTTTCTCTCTCCCAGGTTCATTGATTTCAACTTAGAGGATTTTCTCTGTCACTGTGGCTTTTTTCCTCTGTCTGTGACTCATTATTCTTCAATTCATAAAGGAATCCAGTGAGAGGATTACGACCCATCCTGGGTCATGCCTTATTGGTACAAAGTAATTTAATGACCCTTAATCTAACTAAAGGTTCACAATAGGTTCAGTTTAAGAACATAATTTTCAGTGGTCCACAAAGACTAAAACCAACACAGATGTTAATGTAAAACTTAAGCCTTTAAGTCATTTAGCAGAGGACAAGAGGGAAAAATCCATTTATATGAAACATCCAGAATAAGTAAGTCCATAGAGAGGAAAAGCAGGTTAGTGAAAGTCAGGGTGAGGGGAAAGAGGGGAAATGGGTTGGGGCTAGTAAATGGGTATGAGGTATCCTTCTGGTGTGATATAATTATTTTGGAACTAGATACAGATGATGATTATACAATCTTGTGAATGTGCTCAATGTAAATGTATTTCACACTTCAAAATGGCTAATTTTATGTTATATTAATTTCAAATAAATAAAAAAATCAGAAAACCCTGAAATCTATTACATTGTTGATTATGGAATAGTACCAGTTTATTAAACAAGTTAATTTTAAAAACCAAGGAATTGAAATATTATTGGGCCTTTGATTTAACATAACACCAAGGTTGTCTTACTGTAAACATTTTTAGGTTCTTCTATCCAAAGTTCTCATTCTTCCTCCTGCATGAATAAAGAGAGGGATACAGCTTTCCAACCCTTGATTATGAACTGTCAGGCAAAAGGAATTGAGGATGAGATTGAGGTACTGAATCTGGGCCAGTCAGTTTGGCCAGATACATATGTATTCTAGTCTGATTGCTCCTGAAGACTTAGCCCAACAAAGTCTTCTGGGAGGCCAAGATTGCAGGGGGGTCTCATGCAACAGCATATACAGTGCTTGGAAGGCAGCAAGAACAATGACACAACAAGGCACTCACTGTCCCCTTCAAAATCCAAACCAAAAATGTGCTCCAATACCTTAATGTTAACTACAGCAGCCACATGTAGAGTGGGACAGCACCTACCTTGGACAAGGACCCATGTGGCTGCTAAAGGGTGTGATTTTCAGCAGAGTGTGCAGCCTTAAGTGCTGCAGTCTAGTGATGCAAGCCAGGATGGGGATCCTGATGTCAACTGTTATTATTTTTTGAATTGTTTTTAAAGTGATATTTAACTATATTACTTACGTTGGCTCTCACCTCGATGGTTTCTGATGAAAAATCTGACGTAATTCTTATTGGAAATACCTTGTATGTGATGAATCATTTTTCACTTGCTGCTTTCAGAATTTTCTCCTTATCTTAGGCATTTAACATTCTGTTAAGTATATGTTTCAGCATAGGCCTATTAAGATTTATTCTGTTTGGTGTTCATTGTGCTTCTTGAACATGAATTTTCATGTCTTTCATAAGAATTGGGAAATTTTCATCTGTTATTTGCTCAAATGTTCTTTCTTTCTCTTTCCCCTTCTCCGCTACATCTGGAACACTCATGCTGTATATGTTAGTGCAATTATTTCTCTCATTCAATTCCATGAGCTGCTTTTTCCCCCATTTCTTTATCTGTTCTTCCATCTCTTCAATTTCAGATGTCCTGTCTTTTAGCCCCTGATCCTTTCTTCTGCCAGTTCAGATAAGCTTTTGTATGCCTCTTATGTATTTTTATTCTCATCCATTGTGTCTTTAATTCCCACAAGTTCTGTTATTTTTTTTGTTCTACTTTTCAAATTCTTTTTATGCTCACCCATAATCTTTTTAATATCCTTTATCTCTTTAGTGATATTTCCCTTCAAGTTCTTGAATTGACTTCGAGGATTTGTTTGAACAGTATTGATTAGTTTTATAAAATCTTGTGCCTTATTTGACATTTTAACTTGCTCCTTTGACTGGGCCATGTCTTCCAGTTCCTTAGTATGGCTTGTAATTATTTACTGGTCTCTAGGCATCTGATTATGATGGTGGGTTTCATCATTGATTGGCTTTGTGTTGTGGCTCCTTATTTGTTGGTTCAACTGTTTCTAGATTTATAATTGCTCATGTTTAGCCAATCAAAGTAGGGCCAGGTAACTCACTAATTAAGTACAGACCAATTTCAAATGGCATTGAAGAGGAGAAAAAATACACCCAAAAGCCTCTTCATTCCCCGTCCCCCCCCCCGCCCCCATTTTAATTCCTTGGAGCGCACTTTCCTTTTCTGCCAGCATGTGGTGTTCTTTGACAAAGCATTCCCCACAGCCCTAGGGGAGAGTGTTTTACTCTGTCTGGGCTGGTTAGAGTAGATATGCAGTGTCAGGTCTTGCAGTCCAAACTCACCAATCAGAAACAAAGATCTCCCCTAGGCAAGCTCTACATTTTATAAGGGAGAAAAAACCTTTACTTTCTTCTGTGTCAGAAGCAGCCATTCCTTGTCTATATTTTCTTTGAGGGTGGGGAATGGGTGCCGTCCCCAGCTGCAGAGGTAATTCACTCACAGTTTTTGCTTTGGCTTCTCTGTCTCCCCATCCTGTTCCCTTCAGGCTAGTGGAGAGCACTCCCCTCATCTGCAAACTTCTAGAACTTTTGGGGGAAGTTTCTTCCTTTCCTCTTGCTGTTTTTAGAAAAGAGGTGAGCCCTGTCTATCTCTTATGACACCATCATCGTGGAAGTCATAAGGCAATTTTACTTCGGCTGTTCTCTGTCATGACCTAGGCAGAAGAAATCCAAACCATCTAGGTTTCCCATACAACATAACATTGATATTTTGCATTGATGTAATGTTGCTGTTATTTTGCTGATGAGTAAGTAGTGGCTAGTGTGTTGGAGGTAATAGTAAGACACATGCCATCCAGATAATGGAATTTAAACCCTGCAAAATTTGGGAACCTGCCATTTTAGTTACATTTAAGTGTTCTGTATTCTGAGGAGTACAGGAATATCCCAACCTAGCAAAATAAATGATGCATTTTGCCTTGCATATTCTATCACAAAGAGGGTCACAAAACCTTATACTGCCTCTTTTCAACAATCCTAGGAGTAAGGAATATAATTTTTACAGTGATTGGTCCTTATCAAGTTATTCATCTTTCCATATTAGAATATCTTTGTAACTAATTCCATAAAATTATCCTCAGTATTACCTTCATACTATGCTATTTGTTTTCTCCCTGGATCTTATCTGGTAAAGGAACCACAAAATAAGTCATTTGCATGGGAATAACTTGCCTACCTCACAAAATATGGCCATGTCTTAACAGTACATGCCAAAATCTGGTGGCAGGGATTCATTCAGAAATATTCCCATGACTAAACCCTTTTCTTGTTCTTTTCTGCCAAAACAATAAAAACCTGTTTTCTCTCTGGAGTTACTGAGTTTATATGATTAAATCCAGACATTCAGTTAGTCATCTGTGACTACATGAGGGAAAGTCTATGTGAGAATAAAGCCCACTAAGAGAAAGCAGTGAAAAAAGTAGAAATGAGACAAAAACCCCATGACCTGCCTTGTCCATGTCCATGCACACATAAAGCTATGTACATCCTCAACTTTCCAAGTTTATACCTTTTTGGTGTAGGCTGGTTTGACTATATTGGATTTCTCTCATTTAAATTAAAGGAGTTGTTATGGTACCTTGTAAATAATTGTCTGGTAACATACACCATATACCTATGCATAGTATAATGATTACAGAAATCAATTTTGGATTCAAACAGACATAACTATGAATCTTTGTCATGGGCTGTTTTGAACTTGTAAAGTTAATTACTCCCAGCTTTGGGATATGCAGAGGTGAGACATGGAAGCCTTGTTCAGAGGGTGATCATGAGGGTGAGATGAAGAAGTCAAATATTTTAGCACTTTGCTTGATAACGAGGATCTAAAATGGTGCCAGTTGCAGTTTACTTGATTATCCATGTAATTAGACTGAGAAACTGGAGGGCAAAAACCTGTATCTCTTTACTTTTTATGTTTACCATGTCTCAAAGCCTAAATACTAAAAAATATGGTCATGGAAGACAATGAGTCTGCAAATACCCTGAATTAATAGGGAGTATGTGCAGGAATTTGGCTTCATGTATAATTTACTCTCAAGAAACTAGAACTTCTCTAGACATGTGACCTTTAATCACTAGTCTCTAGGACAATGTAGTTTTAAAGTGCTTTCAATTTCACTTTGTAAGTGCAGTAGAGGACTATGATTTTAGATAGCAGATGGTTCATTACTTCCTAAACTCATCAATACTGCAGAACAGGGATTTAAAATACTTTTAAATGACAAGGACAAAAAACAGCATATTCGCATAAATATAAGTTTCTAAGCTTGAAGGTAAATAAATGAGAAGCTACTGATTTAGCATACATATGGATGTGGGCAATAAGAAAGCACTAGAGAATCTGGGGATTTGTCTGTGGTTAAAATGACAATGTTTTGAAGGTACTTTTGGCAAATATGGCAGGGGGGAATTAACAGTGTAGGCTGTCAGGTGTGGGTGGTGGGCATATTTGGGACAGGTCACACCTGGGCAAGTTTCTATGGAATATATAAGTGTTCATTTTGTCATAGTGTGTTATATATCAGTGGGTGGAGACCCACACAATAAGCAAGAAAATATTAAACTCCCATTCTGGGGAGTCCTGCTATGCTATCAGATAAAGGGACAAGAATCCCTCAAGAACAGAAGCAGTGCTGAATAAGAGAAAACAGACTGATATATCAAGCCCTCAATATTATTACAATTAACTATGACAATTTTTCTTAAAAACTTGAAACTTAGTGGTTATCATAGGTTCTGAGGGGAGTAGAAGGAAAGAATAGAATAGATGGAACATTGGGCATTTTTAGGGAATTAGAATTTTCTATATTATCTTGCAATAACAGATGCAGGGCATTTAAAATTTCCTCAAAACACATAAAATGTACAGTCCAAAATGTAAGCCATAAAGTAAAACACTGACCATTGTTACTAGCAAAGCTTCGATATTCCTACATCAATTGTAACAAATATACCATCTGCATGTAAAGTGTTATTAATAGGGGGAAAAGGAAAAGGGGGAGGGTGTTGGGTATATGGCAATCCCTTAAATTCTCTATGACTTTTCCATAATGTAAAGCTTCTTTGAAGATAAAATGAAAAAAAAAGTGACACTGGGGGAACATATGGAAGAAATTTTCACTGTATATATGAGACAACAGATCTTACAGTGATGAAAGACACAGGTCTAACATTTTTATATTTCAATTTTTTTAAAAATTGTAATTTGTTATTTTTAAAACTATTATTATTTCATTTCCTTATTAATTTTTTGGTTATTTTGTTAGCTTCACTTTTTGAGTGGTTTTGGAACACAGAGGAGTCACACCTGAGGCAGAGTAGGGTCACTAGTATAGGTTGTCAGTGATGGGAGTGATGCATGGGGAGGGGTTCACCTGGGGCATGCTTTTAAGGCATATGAATATGCTCAAGTGTTCATGGGGCATTGTCTCAGAGGGTGGAGATTCACACAATAACCAAAACGATATTGAATTCCCATCCTGGAGAGTTCTGCTACATTCTCTAATAGGAAAGCATGAATCCCCAAGTATGAGGGCAGTGTCTGGTTAAGGAAGACAGACCATTATGTCAAGCCCTTGATATTGATGATTGTACTTAAGAACCTTTTCTTGTCAAATTGAAACTTAACCTAGTATTATATAGATTGCCTGAGAATAGCCTCCTGAAAGCCTTCTTATTTCTGAAATGCAGCATCTCTCTAAGCCAAACTCAGCATATAAATGTACTACTTTCCCCTCTGTGTGGGCCATGATGCCTGGGGATGAGCCTCCCTGGCACCAAAGGATTATTACCAAGCAAAAACTAGCAATGCATCTGGAAAAAGACCTTGACCAAAAGGGGGAAATGGCAAATACAAATGAGATTTTATGGCTAAGAGATTTCAAAGTGAGTTGGGAGGTCATTCCAGAAATGCTTATTCACATTACAGCAGGATCTCACTGACTGCCACTGTAAACAGTGTTTCCTGAGTAAACAGTAAACAGTGCCTTAAATAGCTGGACTCCTGAGGGCTCTAGAGTCATCCAGACACTATAATCAGGGCAGACAGCTCAAGAATGCTGTAATCCATCAGTGAGCCTTACTTTGGAATTTATGCTTCCCAGTGTAATAGAGTTAGACATATTTATAGTTTCCATACATATGACTCTTCTGCCCCTTTTATTTGAACCCATAATTAGCACTATACTTGATAAACATATGTCTCAGAGACTTAAATCTTTGGTCCCTCATGTTCCTGTTGAGCCCTGACTCTCAGCAGAGTTGCAACACCTACTCTCCAGTTCAATGGACTCACCCAGGACAACTATGAAGGAGATGATGATGGACAACACCCTTTCCAAGTAACAGAGGGTGTCTGCAATTGGAAACAAGATAGCTCCATCCATCTGCCCCATGGGATATAAGTTGCTCTCAATTAGAAGTAGAGTGGGCATCACCATCTCAAATTCTTCAAGATTGGGGAATGAACCATAGACTAAAGTAGACTTATTATTATTCTACTATAGACTTATTATTATTCTAGCATTGGAAGAACTTTTATCATTGATATAAATGCTGTGATCACTAGAGTATGTGAGGGGAGGGAAAGGGAAGAATAGATGTAATTTGGGGACATTTTTGGGACATTGGAATTGTCCTGTATGACATTGCAATGATGGATACATGCCATTATATATTTTGTCATAACCTAAAAAATTGTGCGGGACAGAGTGTAAACTGTAAACTACAGTCCACAGTTAGTAGCAATGCTTCAATATGTGTTCATCAATTGTAACAAATTTAGCACAGTAATGAAGGATGTTGTTAATGTGGGGAAGTGTGGTAGGGGAGGGGTTGGGGCATATTGGAATCCTCTATATTTTTTATGTAACATTTATATAATCTAAAGCTAAAATAAAAATAAATTTTAAAAAGTAAAAAAAGAAAGCACTTCAGAAAATCAAGGCAACACCTGTTTTATGCCATACAATCTCTCATATACTAAAAATTTCATAGTACAAGGAAACTTTGAAGTAGAGGTGAAGGTGGGGACAATAGAAGAGGAATGCTTTAAAGTCAGTTTAAATAGTAATTAGATATTAATATCTCCTCCACCTCTCCATGCATTCAGGAAATGAATACAGGTTTATTTTATGAAGAAAGTAAACCTCAATGAATCCTAATTAGGTGATTATGTACATATTTGGAGATGGGTTTACTACATGAAAAAATGGCTATTCAGTAGAAATTTTACCTAATGTTGACACTATGCCTTCTTCCTCTTTTTAGCTCAGCTTGGAGTGCACTGAAAGCCAGGCTTATAACACATGGGAAGACAAATTTGTGGGTCAGCAAACCAGCTCATGGTATAACATAATGGAAATGCCTCCAATAGTTTTCTATTTTAGTGAGCCTGACCATTAATGAGCATTCATCCCCCATATGGAGATGCTGAGAGTCAGCTGTTTGAACCCCAATACTAAATGTTAACTACTGAGCAAGTCTACTGAGACACTTAAAGAGAACCTCTAACATAAATTCTAACACAAATAAACAGACCCATACTTACAAAAATCATTGGAAGAATCACAAAGTGCAAAGAGAAGAAAACTTTAAGAAAATGTATCATTAAAGGAAAAGGGTTCATGTACACTAAAAATGATAGCAAAAATGATTTAAAAAACTCAATATATGTCCTTGAAGACAACATGAAGACTATGTTCTGGAGAGGATATTAATGAATGGAAAATGATAGAGAAAATGTAGTTCAAAAAGAAGAAATCCAACATTTGATTCATGAAAGTTCCAGATACAAAATAGAAAGTGCAATGAGTAGGAATTCATAATTAATATATTTTAAGATACATATCCAGAACTGACAGACTTAAGCTCATAGAGTATATATAACTCTTGCTACCCTTAATATATGAAAATAGAAATATCAGAAGACATCATTATGAAAATTCTGAGACATCAAAGTAATAATACTCTTTTAAAAGCTTCTGGTATGGGTGAAAGTCATCGGTTTCCATAAAAAGAATCCAGTTGAGAAACATATTTAGATTTTTAAAAACTGGTTAAATGCCTTCAAAAGTTAGGAAATGTTTCTCTAAGCCAAACTCAGCATATAAATTCATTACCTTCCCCACAGCATGGGACATGACACCTGAGGATGAGCCTCCCTGGCACTGAGGGATTACTACCAAGCACCAACTAGCAATACAACTGGAAAAAGATATCAAATAAAGGGGTGAAAGGTAAAGACAAATGAGTTTATATGGCTAAGTGACTTTAAAGTGAGTTGGGAGCTCATCCCAGAGGTAACACTTATGAATATCTCAGCAGGATTGCATAGACTGCCAAAGTAGACACTACCCCAAATAGTGGGGCTTCTTAGTGTTCTGGAGATACCCAGGTCCTACAGTCATGGCAGATAGCTCTGGAGTTCTGTGCCTTGCCAGTGGGCCCTACTTGGGAGATTGTGCTCCCAAGTGTGACAGAGTTGGACTCAATTGTGACTTCTCTACACATGCCTTTTCCTTCCCTTCTATTTGAACCTATAGTTTGTTGCTGGAGTTGGTAGATTCAGGTGACTTGAATCTTTGGGCTTTCCATGTGCCAGCTGGGCCCTGAGCCTCAGCAGCATTGCAACACCTACTATGCAGTTCATTGGACTCCCCAGGACAATTAGGAGATAGATGAGTTTGGACAACCACCATACCAAGGAACTGAGAGAATCTACAACTGCAAGCAAGAGAGTCCCATCCATCAGCCTTATGGGATCAAAGTCCCCTCTCAATGAGAGGTGGAGTGAGAGCATCACCATCTCAGAATCCTCAGGATTGGGGAATAACATATGGACTAGAGTGGACTTAGTGGTATTCTACTATAGACTTATTGTGATGCTATCAATGGAATAAATTACAGCATTGATGTAGGGGCAGTGGCCACTGGAGGCTCTGGGGGCAGGGAGAGGGAAAAAAAGGTGTAATATGGGTACTATTTCAGGACTTGGAACTGTCCTGAAAGACACTGCAGCAACAGGCTATTATATATCGTACAATAACCTACAGAATTGAGTGGGAGAGAGTGTAAACTACAATGTAAACTATAATCCATACTTAATGGCAATGCTCCAAAATGTGTTCATTAACTGTAATGAATGTACCACACTAATGAAAGAAGTTTTAATGTGGAGAAAAGTGGGAGGTGTGAGGAGTAGGGCATATTGGAATCCCATATATTTTTTTTCTGTAACACTTTATGTAATCTAAGTATCTTTTAGAAAAAATAAATATATTTTTAAAAATATGAGGAAACATATTTTTCCAGTAGACTATTCTCATACAAATGTCTAATTAGAAAGTTATAATAAAGACAATTTCAGACATGCATTGTCAGACTTGAAACCCATGTACCTTTCATGAAGAACCTAAGATAGTATGTGTTGTACAAAAATAAATAGTAAATCAAGAAATAAGAAGAAATGTGATCCAGGCAACAGAAGACCCAGCCCAAGAGAGAGACAAAGGGAATCCCTAGTAAATGAGTGAAGAAAGATCATAAGATATCATGTAGCAGATGTGGTCAGAGAACTCAAGACAAGACTTGTTTAGGAAGATAAAATTGATTTAATACTGAAAGTACTATGTAGAAGATATTTATAAAAAATGGAGAAGAAGTTGGGAGTAATAAGTAAAACTATGAAATAAAAAGTTAAAGTCTGAAATTAATTCAGGAGAAAAATTAAATTTGAAAGCACACATCTGGTGGATTGGCTGTGAAAGCATTTAAAATAGCCTTAATAAAGGAACACAGCAATACTGATATAAACTAATTTGTGATGATTATAACCAAGTGGGTAGGAGTAGTTAGATGAGAAGAAAAATAAGGGGTGTGAGTGTTTGTGTGTGTTTGTGTATATGAAGTTAGAGAATGGGATGAAATAAGGTGAAATTGTCATCTTTCATAGGACCCCAAATTGTAAAACCATTAGGGGTCATCTAAATCTGAGTTGGCTGAGACTACCAAAGCTGTAAAGTGAGAGGAAGATCTATATTAGGATTTAAAGTGGGTAGATTCTCCAGGGACTGGAGACTGGATGAAGATGATAAATGAGGAGGAATATAAGATGAAAACATATTGTGTCAATTAGTTACCTGGATATTGGTGAAAATATTAATAATAGACAATGATGACCTTAGAAGGAGCCATGCTGGGAATCATAAAAAAAAATGCTCAATTCAGTTTGAGAAATCTGAGTTTGAGATATCTGTAAGACATAAAATAGGACTATCCAGGAATCTGGACAGAGTTCCAGGCTATACATATAGACCAGCATTTATCAAACTTGGTCAATGTTGACTCTCAGGGGATGTTTGGAAATGTCTTGCTCTTAGGACCAGAAAGTTTTATTTTCACTTTTGAGTGATAATGGGGGAGGGATGTTGTACTAGCATCTAATGGGTAGAGGCCAGGGTTGCTGTACATTGTATGACATATATATATATATATATACAGCTCACAAAAACAAAGAATTTTTCATGTCCAAAATGCTGGTTCAGAATCTCTGATATATATGAATACTGAAGAGAAGAGGGGAAGGGATGCTAATATTTATCAGGCTCTTTGAATATGCTAGGAATGGTCCTAATACTTCATGTGAAATAACTCATTTAATCCCCAAATTAATCCAATGAGATAGGTCATTTTTAGCTTCATTTTGCATGAGGAAAAAAGGTTCGTAAGTGGTCCATAACTTTTATAAAATCTCATGCTTAGGATGTAGAGAAGTGTTCATTAAATTCAGTTTGTCTTGAGGACCCACTGTCTTAACAACTTCATTAGAACACTTTTTGGAGTTGCGATATACAAGCAAATATAGTGTTAAAGTGATGATCTAATACTTTAATGCAATCCCGCAATCTTCTAGAACACAGTAAGAAATGGCAACTGACTCTTCCCTTAGACATTTTTTAGAGCTGTGCTTAGGATCCAGGGGATATGAGTGGAAAAACCAAGGGGGCAATCAGTCCTTTGTACTGGGGATTACGAATTCTTCATGGGAAATATAAGCTGAGTAGAACACTGAGTCCCAGAGGATGTGAAATTAGGTTTGTGATACATGTTAACACAGGCTCAGGAATTATCTCCTCAAGAAACTCATCAAACTTACGAGTAAATCACGTGGGAGAGGATATTTTCATGTACTTCTCATCAATTTTGCCATCAATATAGGACATGAAGTTCTTTCCCATTTAAACCAGTTAATTGATTGGGAGCTCATATAATGGCGTTCTTTCCTCCTTACAAGGGAAGGGGATATTCTGGGTGCATTTTCAAGCTGAAATCCTGGCATATTTCCCAGAATACCTCTTCTAGAACATCGAAGACTGAAGATTGTGCTCATGTCTAGTGCCTCCTTCATCATTAGAGACTTTCCCCCCTCAGGACAGTGGTGAATAAGGGCCAAAAAGGCCCAGAAAAGGTGAGGTCTCCCTCAAAAGGAATCACCTCTGACTTACTAATTTCCTTCCAAACCCACAACTACATAAGGCAAAGGTGTTGGGGGAGCACTCCAGATATTTATGTGAGCCTGGGAGAAGTCTGTGTCAGACTGAGGAAATGCTGAGGCATTAGATTTCAATCCACAAGCTGAAAGAGGAAGGACTATATGGACTCTGAGACCTGGGGAATCCTCAGGTATTCAGGCTCCTGGATGTCTTGCAGTGTATAGTCAGGCAACCTTCATCTTGTAAATCAACAGATCTGTATGTACTACTGGAGGGAAAGCCTGAGGGAACATTGCTAATCTCACCTTTACCACTGCTCCTCCAGGCCATGGGTGAAGTGAATGGCTGTGGAAATTAATCTTCTGTGACTGAGTTTATCCTTATAGGATTAACACACCAACTTCAGCTCCAGCTGCCTATGTTTTTTCTGTTTTTGTTGAACTATGAGGTTACTGTCATGGTGAATTTGAGCTTAATTAATCTTATTTATGTCAGTTCTCACCTTCACACTTCCATGTACTTTTTCCTCTTCAACCTGTCCTTCATTGATATCTGCTATTCATTCATCCTTAATCTCAAGTTGCTGATGAGCTTTACTTCAGAGAGAAACATCCTATCCTTTGCAGGATGCATGGCTCAGTTATCTTTCTCCTGCTTCCATTTTGGCTCTGAGTGCTGTGTGCTGACAGCTATGGCTTATGATTGCTATGTGTCCATCTGTAAGCCCCTGCTGTACACCATCACTATTTCCCCTCAGGTGTGTTCTCTGTTGATGTCTGCTTCATAGGTGATGGGGTTTCCTGGTGTGATGACTCACACAGAGTGTATGATGAGGCTGGCATTTTGTGATTCCAACATCATCAACCACTACAAGCATGACATCTTTCCCCTGTGCCAATGAGCTTGTGGCTTCCATTATTGTGGGCATAGTTCCCATAGTATGTAGCCTCATTATCTGTATCTCTTATGCTTTTATTCTTTTCAACATCCTTCATATGCCATTTGCTAATGGTTGCTTCAAAGCCTTCAATACCTTTTACTCACTCTTAATAAATGCTGGCCTTTTCTATGGATTTGGGCTGCTCATTCATGTCAAACCATCATCCACTGGCTCTTTGGGGCAGGGGAAATATTTCTCAGTGTTTTATACCAATATGATGCCTTTGCTGAATCTCCTCATCTATAGTTTCAGAAACAAGGATATCAAACTGGCTCTGAAGGAAATCCTGAATAGAATAAACTGAGTAGGGCAATAGAGTCTCTTAGTCCCTGGCTTCATTGTTGTGTTTTCCTTCTCTTCTTGAGCCCCCTCATCCTCTCCTCTTCTTACTATTCTTTTCTCCTTCCCCCCATCTTTGTTTCTAATGTATTCTTGGAAGAATTTTTATTATAATATATCTTTTCTTTTGATTTTCAATGTAAACAGTGGAAGCTATTATTTGCCTTCAATTTAATTCTCATTCTTAAGGTGGTCCCAACCTGTTATTTATTTTCTTACATAATGGAGACACTGGGCTAATTTCATTCCTGTCAAGAGATAACACTACTTACTAGTTTTCTTGTTTCCTCTTTTTCCCATCCACCATGAACTGTGCAGTGGGATATTGTCTGACCAGTTCATTTTCCCCTTGCTTTCTCTGAAACAATTACATAGGTCCCTTTCCTGTGTAATTACTTGTAATTGCATTAAACAATAGTGATAACAAAAATTGTGGACATAGTAAAGTTGTAAATATTTCCAGAAATTTTTAAGGTTATTGTAGTAATGGTTATTACTCTGTGTTTTTGGCCTCAATGTGTAATGGAACTGAATAACATATTGCATTAGGGTTCTTTCTTTTTCTTGGGTGTGTGCAAATACCAAAAAGGATTCCCACTCTAGCAAACATCCTCAAACTCTTATCAGTAATGAAGAATTTAGGCAGCTCTTGTTATTGCCTTTATTTTATTGCACTAATCAACTGATATGTTGTCATAAACCTAAATGGTCACAGATTGTTTATGTAACTCTGGAAGAGGTTTTATTTTCCACATTAACATTTTCCTTGTTCTCCAAAAAATTCCATGGTTCATAGAGATTGTGTGTAAAAATGTATATAATGAAATACTTGTGTACAGAATAGAGTGTCACATGTCAGGTCAAAGTTCTTTGTTTCACAGTTGTGTAACAAGGGTTCCTATTTGCAAAGGAAGGTCACTTTACTCCTTAAAAAATCAAAAATATTATGGGAAATCTTTTCATATTGCAGGGTATTCTTTCAATGTGTAATCAATTTCTTCATTTTGTTTCTTGCAAGATAAATTTTGTTCTCTGGATTGCATGGTGTGCCATAAACCCTATTAAAAATTAGGTCCCCATATTCTATTATGAAGATGAGGAAAAGCTTATGGGACTTGTTCAGGACTGCAGAGCTAATATTTCAGTGCTCAGTTTTTGAAATTAATATTCACCCCACAGAGGAATGGTAGGAAAAATTTGTGAAAGAAGAGAGAGAAGTTCTGCAGAGTTGTTTCAGAATGAGATTGAGTGTGGGAGTTGTCATAGGAACAAAGACAGCCAAGATACTTGTAGGAGAAGATTGACAAGGTTGTGATGCCCAATTCAAAATAGCCACATGATCTCAGAGAGGTTTGACTTTAGAATGAGACAAACAGGGTCAGCTACAAAGAAAGAAATGATCACAATTGTTCTTATAACTGTGATCATTTCCTGTAATGGTGAGGCTGAGGGTTTGGGAATCAGCTTCCCTACATTGTACAATATATAGAATACTACTACTTTCAAAATCCTATTAGACATGATGTTATCATCGTATTTTCAGGAACAGAATAAGATAAACACTATTCATAATAAAAGCAATTGAAAACCAGGCTCTGCATAATCTTATTTGTGTGTTACACAGAACATAAACTTAGTTGTGACTACATTCATTGAGATTAAGAAGAGATGCTCCACAGAGGATATAGTTCCTCAGGGATGTAGTTAAGTATATCCACATTTTTTTAAAAATAAAATTAGCCATTTTATTTATTTTATTTATTTTTTGTTACATATCCCCCCCCCTTTTTCTGCTGGTTCTTTCTGTATTCATTTATGCATTCTTCTGTGTCTGCTTTGTCTCCCCCATTGCGGTGATACACCGAGTCAGCTCACCATGCAGGCAGCTTGCCCTGCTCATGGGCAGCTGTGCTTTGCTCATGGGCAGCTCTGCTCTGTTCACGGGTGACTTCCCTGGCTGTGGTGGCTTTGCCCTTCCCACAGCAGCTCTGCCCCACACACAGTGGCTTGCCCTCTCAAGGTGGTCTGCCCACTCAGAGAAGGCCCTTGGAATGAACCCAGGGCCTCCCATATATTGAACTAGTGCCCTATCTACTGGGCTACAGCCAGCCCCCTCCATAATTTTATTCTTATGAAAATGTGTCATGAGTTTGAAAAGTTTTAAAATATCTCACATAATAATAGTCTTAGAGTAAAATAATGGTAGCTAAGAAAGTTACATAAATCTGATTAAATTATTACTGTGAGATCAAAGCATCAGATAAAGACATTTATTATAATACTCATCCCACATTCATAATTTTGCATAAAATTCTTATTCCCCAAACAGAATCTCAATGTCTACTATCTAATTCTATCCTTCCTTTGGCTATATTCATTGAAGTGCCTAGTATATAGATAGCTTAAAATTGTTTGGTTTGGGAACCGGCTATAGTTCAATTGATTGGGCTCTGGTTTAACACATGGGAGGCCCTGTGTTTGGCTCCTGGGGCCTCCTGGTGAAGTCAAGCTGCCGTGCGGTGAGCTGCCTCAGTGGGATGATGCATCAGGGGGAGGCAAACAGACACAGAAAAATGCAAAGCAAATGAACACAGTAAGCACAAGCAGCAAGGGGGGAAATATATAAATAAATAAAAATAAATCTTAAAAAAAATTGTTTGGTTTGAATTTTGCTCTAATGCACACATTTTTTAATGTTTATATTTTAATAATACGTAAAACAGCATGTCCCATCCATGTCTATAAATCCTTGGTATTTGGCAAAACCAAAATCTGACCCCTAGGCAAGGCACACATCTTGTAGTCCAAGAATAATATCTCAGTCACCAGCACACCATGGTGGAAAATGAGTCAGCCAACTGCCTGGCTCAGTTCTTTGAAGTTGACAGGCTTCAATATATAACCCAGTTGAATATATATTTTTATATTACTTGGAAAACATAGTTGATATTTATTATATTAACATTTTATGAAGTATGTAAGTAAAAGTGATTAAGCTTAAGTCTAATGTTTTCAAAATTATTATAAGAAAATTAGGTGTGAACTGTTTTCAGAATATAAGCTTATTTTGTAACTATTTAATACCTAGAAGTTTTGTAACTGAAAATTTGTGCATTCCTTAAAGATATAATATTGCCATATATATCTTTCCTGTCTTCTTATTATGGCTGCTTCATAAATGAAAATTCAGTTGGAAACACTTTGTTTTATTTATATTCACCCCATTATTAACCTATGTGGATGCTATATAAAATGTTTTTATACAAAAATGCTCAAATATATATATTACATATTTGTTTTAAACTGATTAACTTAAAATGGCAATATCTCAAGATCTAACTATCATTGAAAACATCAAGTTAAAAATCTCAGAAACCTATGATCTTGTTCTCATGGATTAAGTTTCATTCCATTACCTACAAGAATTGAAATATTTTCAGGACATTGATTTGACATAATGCTCAGGATGACTTAAAGGAAATGTCTTCATATTTTTCTATCCAAAGTTCTCATTGTTTCTCCTTCATGAATAAATATTGCAACAGAACTTTCTAGCATTGATTAGAAACTGGTTTGGCAAATGGGTTTCAGTTGAGGCATTGAACTTCAACCACTCAAGTATGGCCTGGTACAGTTGAAGTTTCAGTGAGTAGAAGGCAACAAGTACAGTGAGACAACATAACCCTCACTGCTCCATTACAACAACCCAACCAAGAGGTACTCTATAACCTGGATGCCAGCTACAGCAGACATATGAGAAGGGGGCTGTACCTTTTGTGGACCAGGGATCTTTAGGCTGCTGACGGTTGTGTGTGTCAGGTGCCCAAGGAGCACTTTTCTTGGCTTCAAGTGCTACAGTTTGCATTTGTAGGAGGGCAGGCAGGGAATCCTGGTGGTTACTGTGCCATGCAGAAGCCCCCAGCTCTGTCTATTCATTGAGGCAATTATGTCCATTTCCAACTGACATATCCTTGTAGTGGAACCTAAACTATCTGCCTCATGCCTGCTCTACTAATGCACAGGCTGTCTGCAAATTAGTATTTCTTTAGATTTTGAAATATTTGAAATTAAAAAAGGGAAAGTAGTTTCTAATTGGTTCAACATTACCTTTTCAATGAAATAAAAGTACTGTTATTTAAATATTGTTTCAATTGCTGTAAATTTTTAGATGGTCGTAAAATTGATTTTAAGCTCTGCATTACTTACTCTTGCATTCAACATTACTGGGCATTTTAAATAACTTGTGGTTATAATTGTTAGGAATTCTTGATCAAGAATTGTATGTAATATTCACAAAACCTAATAGGTTCCAGAAGCAAGCGTACATTTTTGTTAAGAATTATGAAGGTGTTTTATTTGAAAATATTATCTGAGGAAAAGGAAATCTAAATTCTGTTTTCAGTGAGTAATGGATAGTTTTGAGTTTTGAATAAATCACAATAATTGTATAAAATGAAAATACAGATTTTTCTGGTGTTACCATAAAATTTAAAATATATATTGAAAAGTTCACAAGTCATACATGTACCATTTAATAAACAAAACAAATATTAATATAATATCCACACAGCTCATGAAATGAGATATTGTTAAAATATTTCATTGACTATTTTTTTTTCTTAGTAACATTCTTTGAGTTGCAAAAGGTTTTAATTTTGAGGAGATCCCATTTATCTATTTCTTCTTTTGCTGCTCGTGCTTTGGTTGTGAAGTCCATGAAACCATTGAAACCATGTCCTATTACAAGGTCCTGTAGATGCTTCCCTACATTATCCTCCAAGGTTTTTATGGTCTTGGCTCTTATGTTTAGATCTTTGATCCACCTTGAGTTAATTTTCATATAGGGTGTGAGATGGTGTTCCTCTCTCTGTCTCTTGCATATGGATATCCAGTTTTCCATGCACCACTTCTTGAAGAGGCCATTCTCTCCCCACTGAGTGGGCTTGGAGGCCTTGTCAAATATCAAGTAACTGTATATGTGAGCATCTATATCAGAACTCTCAATTAGGTTCCACTGGTCAATGTGTCTATCCTTGTTCCAATACCATGCAGTTTTCACCACTGTAGCTTTGTAGTATGTTTTGAAGTCAGGTAGTGTGATACCTCCAACTTCATTTTTCTTTTTCAGTATGTCTTTGGCAATTCGGGGCTTCTTACCTTTCCAAATAAATTTGTAGTTAGTTAGTTAGTCCTTAAAAAATAGTGTTAATTTTTATTGGGATTGCATGAAATCTGTAGATTATCTTTGGGAGGATAGACATCTTGATGATATTTAGTCTTCCTATCCATGAACAGGGAATATTCTTCCATTTATTAAAGTCTTCTTTGATTTCCTTCAACACTGTTGTGTAGTTTTCTGCATATAAGTCCTTTACATCTTTAGTTAAATTTCTTCCTAGGTATTTGATTCTTTTTGTTACTATTGTAAGTGGTATTTTTTTCTTGATTTCCTCCTCAGATTGTTCATTGTTAGTGTACAGAAGTGCTACTGATTTTTCAGCATTGATCTTATAGCCTGCAATGTCACTGAACTCCTTTATAAGTTTTAGCACCTTAGTTGTAGATTTCTCGGGACTTTGTAAATATAGGATCATGTCATCTGCAAATAATAAAATTTTTACTTCTTCCTTTCCAATTTGAATGCCTTTTATATCTTTTTCTTGCCTCAGTGCTTGGGCAAGTACTTCTAGGACATTGTTAAGCAAGAGTGGTGATAGTGTGCATCCTTGTCTTGTTCCTGATCTCAGAGGGAAGGCTCTTAAGACTTCCCCCTTGATAATTATGTTAGCTTTGGGTTTTTCATATATACCTTTTATCATGTTCAGAAAGTTTCCTTCTATTCCTATCTTTTGCAGTGTTTTTATCAGGAAAGGGTTCTGTATTTTGTCAAATGCTTTTTCTGCATCTATAGAGATGACCATGTTAATTTTTTCTTTCAATCTGTTTATGTGGTGTATAACATTGATTGATTTTCTTATGTTGAACCATCCTTGCATACCCGGGATAAAACCCACTTGGTCATGGTGTATAATGCTTTTGATTGGTTTTTGAATGTGATTAGCAAGTATTTTGTTGAATATTAGCATCTAGGTTCATTAGAGAGATTGGTCTGTAATTTTCTTTTCTTGTGGTATCTTTGTTTGGCTTTGGTATTAGGGTATGGATATGTACATCCATCTCCCTCATTAGGGTTGGGAATTTTTCAGCCATTATTTCCTTCAAAACTCTTTCTGTTCCCTTTCCCTTCTCTTCTCTTCTGGTATGCCTATAATGCATATGTCTGTGTGTTTTGTGTCATTGGTTAAATCTCTGAGTCCCTGCTGGATTTTTTCTATCTTTTTTATCTATCTTTTCTACTATCTTTTAAATTTCAGATGTACTGTCTTCCATATCGCTAATTCTTTCTTCTGTCTGTTCAAATCTGCTGTTATGTGAGTCTGTTATCTTTTTGATTTCTTGGATTATGCTATTCATTGGCATCATATCCATTATCTTTTTATGTGTGTTTACAATTTCTTCAATATATGCTCCCAGTGTCTTCTTAATATCCTTCATCTCTTCCTTCACTTCATGAAATATTTATCAAAGTTTAACCCCTTAACTGCAAACACAAGTTGACCATCAATTAATTTCTTTCACTTTTTTCATTAAAAGCTGAAAGCAACAATATAATTGGCACCACAAAATGTTAACATGGTAACTGAACTCATTCTCATGGGAGACTTGAATCATCCAGAGCTGCAGATTCCTCTTTGCCTTGTCTCACTAGTGATCTATCATCTCACTGGTGATCTATCATCTTACTTGGTCTGGAAATCTGGGCATCACTACCCTCAACAGGGCTATTATCAATTTCACTCTGTAGAGATTTTTCCTGTGATTATTGTCTATCATCAGATTGGCAATTGTACCATCATTGCTCTTAAAATGCTGGTCAATTTCTTGGTTAATAAGAAAACCATCTCCTATTTTTGGTTGTGCAGCCCAACTGGGTGGATTCTGAGTTTTCTCTCTGGTTGCAATGGCCTATGACAAATATGTGTCTATTCCAAGTCCTATGCTATCTCCATGGTGGTGGTGTCCTGGCAGATCTGGCCCCTGCTAGCCTTCTTCACATACCTGTACAGTCTGAACATTGCAATGATTGTATCATCTTAAGTGTTCTCCATGTCATAAGACTCTTCAAATGTAATCATCAGTTTTTATTGTGTTAAGGTCCCTCTGTTAGTGTTATCTTAGACTGATTCCTATAATCCAGAAGCAGCAATCTTTATCCTTTTGGGTAATGATTTGTTGTTTTTCTAGATCATTGTTTTGATATCCTACTTCCATGCTGTCCTCTCTATTTTGAGGACATGTTCCTCAGAGTGGGAGAAAAAATCCTTTTCTAATTATGTTTCTCACATGATTGCTATCTCTGTGTTCTATGGTACTCTTCTTCTCATGTATTTGCAAACTATGACCAACACCTCAATAGATAGTGATAAAATGCCCCAGGTCATTTACACCCTAGTGATACCTATCTTGAATCTTCTAATGTAAAGCCTAAGAAAAGGATGTGAAGGATCCACTGAAGAGATTCCTGATTAATTCATGCTATCCTTAAAACTAATGTATGTTAATAACTGCAACTCTCTTTTTTTAAGGGTTTAAAATTTCTCCTAAAAATACTGCTAATAACTGAAGGGTAATAAATAGCTAGCCTTTCATTAATTTAATTTTAATTGGATAAATCAGCAATTTCATTTCAAGCCAAAATATCCAGTCAATTATTCCATATAAAGAAATGAATAAAGTGTAAAATTAAAACAAACATATTTCATAAACAATAATTTGAAAATAAATAAATGCATCCCAGTTAATAATATAGTATGTAAGTTCTTAAAAAACTAAGAGAGAGTCTAATGGTGATACAGGTAGGCAAGAATCATTTCTTGGGTGGTATTTGAGAATCAGATCATCTTCTTTGCCAACTCCTTCCTTTATTCAATGTTTAAAGGTTTTGTTATTAGTCTTACTTTGTATTATATCAGTTTTCCATCAATTTACAATCTTTCTGGGCCCATTTTTATCATTACCTTAAAGTCAATTTTAAAAATAAAATTTTATTGAAGTATATCCCTAATACATGAGCATGCATAAACAATAAATGTATAATAAAATGTGTGAATTTACAATGCAAACATGATTACCATTATGCAAAGTTCCCATACATATCCCCACCACCAACACCTTCATTTTTATGAAAGATTTGCTACAACTATGAAAGAGCATCCCCAAAATATTGGTACTAACCATTGCCCATATCTTACAAATGATGTATTTTCCCCCAACCAGCCCAATTATTTTCACCCTATATTAGTGTATATACTCGTTTTCATTCAGGAGAACACATTCTCATAGTTGTCCTGTTACCAGAGTCCATCTTTCCCACTGCATTTCCTGTTTTATACAGTCCTATGCTTTGTATTATCCATTCAAAGTGTACACTCATTGGCTCATATTTTCATCACAAACAGACAAAATAAAACTTTAAGGGAAAATAAAAGCAGAACATGAATGCTTGAAAATGCTTGATATAGGACATATGGCAAAATATTCTGAAAAAAAGATAAAGTTTTCTACCTTTCATGCCTCTTAGTCATGCACATAAAGCAAAATATTTTGTCCAAATATGACATGCAATTAAAATTTCACCATTGATGTTCTTATGCTAGATCCTGTTGTACAGAATTATCTTTGTTATAAAACCATTATATCAAATACACTTCTGGCATTTTTTATTTAGTGTGCTCAGGGATGAAAATGTTGTTAGGAAAAATAAGTAATCACCTTTCAAGTGGCACCATTTCTCAAGGAGTCATATGAAAGATCTATGAATATGTAAAATGCTTCCACCATTGGATGGATTGAGATAGAGTAGGCATGACATGAAAATGCAGATGGATTCCTGTAATAAACTACAGTTATGACATTTGTAGGCAAGTCAGCAATGAGCCAAAACCTAGAACTGTGTCTCAGAGAAGTGAATGAATTTCTAGTATTGCTCATGAATATACAGAAGCACTGAAAGCAAAATAATCAAAATATTCCAGGAATATTTCTAGTCTCAAGAAACAAAATTGCCTTTAATTTTATTACATTAGCATTCAAGCATATTATGTTACTGATTTATTTTTTTGATTGCTTGATTTTAAATTATTACAAGCAGGTTCAGCTTCACCATCCAATATATTAGCAATTAGAGAAGATTATTTTGCAGTAAAAATGATTTGTTATGCATCAGGCTCAGGGAACAGAACTGGAGCAATAGAGCTAAACTCACCTTGAAATATTGTTGATTCAATATGTTTTATTAAGTAAATTAAGGTCAAGATTGAAAACTGTAGCATTTTCTTCCTTTTAATTTCATTTACACATGAATTTTCTCAAACAAATTTATTGTCTCAGATATTAGTTTCTTATTGCTATTGAAACAAATTACCACAAATTTAGTGTCTTAAAAACAATTAAATTATTATCTCACACATCTAGAAGACATAAACCAAAAATTTTTTGCTATACTAACAAGGTGTCAGCAGCTTGCATTCCCCCTGGAGGCTCTATAAGAACCTGTTTCCTGGTAATTCCCAGCTTCTACAGGCTTCCTTATTCCTTGGCATGTGGACCCCTTCAAGCCCGTAATCACATCACTCCATCCTGCTTCTGTTATCAATCTTACTCTCTGTCTCTGTCACTCATGCCTCCATTTATCCTATGTAAAATTCTTTGTGATTTTATACAGAATTTCTGTCATACCCAGATAACACAGGATAATCAACTCATCTCAATTTCCTTAACTAATTCCATCAGCAAAGTCCATTTTACCATGAAAGGTAGAGAATTACAGGTTTTGGGAATTAGGACTTGGACTTCTTTGGGAGGGTGGCAATTTTTCTGCCCACTACTTCTATATTGGCATATTTTTGGAAAGAGCAAACTAATATCTTACACTTCTCTCATTT
>PVKH010002889.1:0-26076 GCA_004027955.1 Chaetophractus vellerosus | reverse complement strand
ATACTGTTAATCTTCCTCCCACCTTTCCCCAGGGATAACTACAGCCTTTTGCCAGAGTAACTGTGCATTGGGGAAAAGGAAATGATCAGATATTTTGGGGATTATTAGACACTGCCTCAGAAGTCACATTAATTCCAGGAGACCCAAAACGTCACTGTGGTCCACCAGTCAGAGTTGGGGCTTATGGAGGTCAGGTGACTGATGGAGTTTTAGCTCAGGTCCGTCTCACAGTGGGTCCAGTGGTTCCCCGGACCCATTCTGTGGTTGTTTCCCTAGTTCCAGGATGCATAATTGGAATAGATATACTCAGTAACTGGCAGAATCCCCACATTGGATCCCTGACTTGTGGAGTGAGGGCTGTTATGGTTGGAAAGGCCAAGTGGAAGCCCTTAGAATTGCCCCTGCCTAGCAAAATAGTAAATCAAAGGCAATACTGGTTCCTGGAGGGATTGCAGAGATTAGTGCCACCATCAAGGATTTGAAGGATGCAGTGGTGGTGATTTCCACTACATCCCCATTCAACTCTCCTATTTGGCCGGTGCAGAAAACAGATGGATCTTGGAGGATGACAGTAGATTATCGTAAACTTAACCAGGTGATAACTCCAATTGCAGCTACTGTCCAGGATGTGGTATCATTGCTTGAACAAATCAACACTTCCCCTGGTAACTGGTATGCAGCTGTTGATCTGGCAAATGCTTTTTTCTCAATTGCCATTAGTGAGGACCACCAGAAACAGTTTGCTTTCAGCTGGCAAGGCCAGCAGTCCTGCCTCAGGGGTATATCAACTCCACAGCCCTATGTCAGAATATTGGCCTCAGGGAACTTGGTCGCCTCTCCATCACACTGGCTCATTATATTGATGATATCATGTTGATAGGACCTACTGAGCAAGAAGTAGCAAAGGCTCTAGATTTACTGGTAAGGCATTTGCATGAGAGATGATGGGAGATAAATCCAACAAAAATGCAAGGTACTTCCACCTCTAGGTGTCCAGTGGTGTAGGGCCTGTCGAGATATCCCTTCTAAAGTAAAGGATAAGCTATTGAACCTGGTCCCACCTATGACCAAAAAAGAGGCACAATGCTTGGTTGCCCTCTTTGGATTTTGAAGACAACACATTCCTCAATTGGGTGTGCTACTCTGGCCCATTTACCGAGTGATAAGAAAAACTGCTAGTTTTGATTGGGGACTGGAACAAGAGGAGGCCCTGTGACAGGTCCAGGCTGCTGTGCAAGCTGCACTACCATTTGGACCATATGATCCCTCAGATCCAATGGTGCTGGAAGTTTCAGTGGCAAATAGAGATGCTGTCTGGAACCTTTGGCAGGCCCCTATGGGGGAATCACAACACAGACCCTTAGGATTTTGGAGCAAAGCCCTGCCATCCTCTGCAGATAACTACTCCCCTTTTGAGAAGAAGCTTTTGGCTTGCTACTGGGCCTTAGTAGAGACTGAACGCTTAACCATGGGCCAACAAGTTACCATGAGACCTGAGTTGCCTATCATGAGCTGGGTATTGTCTGACCCACCAAACCATAAAGTTGGGCCTGCACAGCAGCACTCCATAATAAAGTGGAAGTGCTATATACAAGAAAGGGCTCGAGCAGGGCCTGAGGCACAAGTAAGTGACATGAGGAAGTAGCCCAAATGCCCATGGTCACCACCCCTGCCATGTTACGTTCTCTTTCCCAGCCCACAGCTTTGGCCTCATAGGGAGTCCCTTACAATCAGTTGACTGAGGATGAGAAAACACGGGCCTGGTACAGATGGTCCTGCATGATGTGCAGGTACCACCCGAAAGTGGACAGCTACAACACTGCAGCTCTTTTCTGGGACATTCTTTAAGGATAGTGTTGGGGGTAAATCCTCCCAGTGTGCAGAACTTCGAGCAGTTGTTCATTTTGCTTGGAAGAAGAAATGGCTAGAGGTGAATTTGTACACTGGTTCATGGGCTGTTGCCAATGGTTTGGCTGGATAGTCAGGGAGTTGGATGGAACAGTATTAAAAAATTAGTGACAAGGAGGTCTGGGGAAGATGTATGTGGATAGACCTTTCTGAGTGGCCAAAAAACATGAACATATTTGTGTCCCATGTGAATGCCCAGCAGAGGGTGACTTCAGCAGAGGAAGAGTTTAATAATCAAGTGGGTAAGATGACCCGCTCTGGGGCTAATGCTCAGCCTCGTTCCCCAGGCTCTCTTGTCATTGCCCAATGGGCTCATGAACAAAGTGGCCCTGGAGGCAGGGATGGAGGTTATGCATGGGCTCAGCAACACGGACTTCCCCTCACCAAGGCTGACTTGGCTAAGGTCACTGCTGATTGTCCAATCTACCAGCAGTAGAGACCCACACTCAGCCCCCAGTATGGTACTATTCCTCGTGGTGACCAGCTTGCTACCTGGTGGCAGGTTAACTACATTGGGCCACTCTGGCTATGGGTTTGCATTTCCAGCATGCAGTACTTTTTCAAAAACTACCATCCATGGACTTACCGAATGTCTTATCTACTGCCATGGCATTCCACACAGCATTGCTTCTGATCAAGGAATCCATTTCACAACAAATGATGTGTGTGAATAGGCACATGCCTATGGAATTCACTGGTCTTACCATGTTCACCATCACCCTGAAGCAGCTGGATTAATAGAATGGTGGAATGGCCTTTTGAAGACTCAATTATGCTGTCAACTAGGTGGCAATACCTTGCAGGGCTGGAGCAATGTTCTCCAGGAGGTTGTGTATGCTCTAAATCAGCATCCTCTCTATGGTGCTGTTTCTCCCATAATCAAGATTCATGGGTCCAGGAATCAAGGGGTGGAAACGGGAATGGCACCACTCACTATTACACCTAGTGACCCACTAGGAAAATTTTTGCTTCCTGTCCCTGCAACTTTAAACTCTGCTGGTCTACAGGTCTTAGTCCCAAAAGGAGGAGTGCTGCCAGCAGGAAACACAACGATGATTCCATTGAACTGGAAGTTAAAATTGCCACTTGGCCACCTTGGGCTCCTCTTGCCTGTGAATGAACAGGCAAAGTTGGGAATTACTCTGCTGGCTGGGGTGATTGATCCTGACTATCAAGGGGAAATAGGACTAAATATATATAATGGGGCTCAAGAAGAGTTTGCCTGGAATGCAGGAGATTCTCTAGGGCATCTTCTAGTACTGTCATGCCCTGTGATTAAAGTCAATGGAAAATTGCCACAAACCAATTCAAGCAGAACTAACAATGGCCCATCTTCAGGAATGAAAGTTTGGCTCACCCCACCAGGCAAAGAACCATGGCCAGCTGAAGTGCTTGCTGAAGGTAAAGGGTACATGGAATGGGTAGTGGAAGAAGGTAATGATAAATATGAACTTCAACCTCGTGACCAGTTACAGAAACGAGGACTGTAATAGTCATGAACCCTTCTTTCCTGTTTCGTTATGAGTATGACTGTATATGTACACAAAATTAACTTCTGGTTTTCTTCCTCAACATTTTCCCCTTTCATATGAAAAGTTGTATTAATTTCATATCATAATGTTTAAGGATGTCAAGTTTAAGTGTGAATATTACCCAAGGACTTGCACCTTATTCTGTGGGGAATTAATGCATTTCCAGTTGTATGCAGGGGAGTTAAACATTGTTAGGTGGAAATATATATGTATGCTTGTATGTTATTGTTTTTACATAGAGATTAAATATGGTTTAAGGTAATGTGCATGGTTGCTGAGTTGACAAGGGGTGGACTGTGATGGTTAGGCTAATGTGTCAACTCGGCTGGGTAATTGTGTTCAGGTATTAGGTCCAGCAAACACTGAGCTAATTGTAATACAAGAGCATTTATGGACTTAGATCACCAGTGAGTTTACTGCATGGATGGCTGATTCCATCTGCATCAATCAGGGAATTTGGATCAAGAATGGATGATGCTTTTATCCAATCAGTTGAGTGCCTTCAAAGGGGAAGTGATTTCAACATTCGGAGAGATTTTCCCGGCTCCTCTTTGGACAGCCAACTTCTCCCAGAAACTCATCAAGGGCCTTTCATCGGTCTTTCATCAAAGCCACTGGCTTGCAGCCTCCCTTCGGAACCTGGACTTGTGCATCTCCACAGTCGCATGGGAGTCTCTTATAAAATCTTATATTATTGACAGATATCTCCTGTTGACTCTGTTTCCTGACAGAACCCTGACTAATAAATTCACTTAAGTGTGGCTTTCTTTGTATTTTTCAGCCTGAGACTTGGTGAACTTGTTTATTCTACAGACTGATATTTTTACCAAATACAGTGAATTTTCAGGCCCTATTTATTCAAATATTATTTTTGTCCCATTCTCTCCTTTCCTTTTAGTATTCCACTTATAAATATATTAATATATCATATGGCTTGCTAGTTTTCCACAAGACATTAAAACTCTGATCTCTTTTATTTTTCTCACTCATCTCTAGATTGGATAATCTCTATTGATCTTTCTTCAAGGTCATTGATCTTTACTTTGGCATTTCCAGTCTGCTCTTGTAACCACCAAGGTCATTTTCTCTATTATATATTTCAATTTAAGCTATAGAATTTCCAGTGGTTTCTTTTTTATTGTTTCTTACTTTGGGTTGGAATTTTCCATGTTCATTCATCATGTCCATCTATTACTTTAAATAAATAAATGCATTTATTTAATTTATTTTTTTGTTACATACCCCCCCCTTTCTACTTGTTCTTGCTGTGTTCATTTTTGCGTTCTTCTGTGTCTGCTTTGTCTCCCCTCATTGCGGCTACATGCTGAGTCAGCTCACCATGCAGGCGGCTTGCCCCGCTCACAAGTGGCTCTGCTCTGTTTGCGGGTGACTTGCCCTGCCCATGGCAGCTTTGCCCTCCCCATGGTGGCTTTTTGCCCTGTCCATGGTGGCTCTGCCCTGCCCACAGCAGCTTGCCCTCTCAAGGTGGTCTGCTGAACCCGGGGCCTCCCATGTGGTGAACCGGTGCCCTATCCACTGGGCTACAGCTGGTCCCCTAAATAAATGCATTTATATGAGCTGTTTGAGAGTCCTTGTAAATTAATACAACATATCAGAGTTACCTCAGGACTAGCTTCTATCAACTGCTCTTTTTTATTATTATAGGTCACATTTTCTTGCTTTTATGCATGTCTGTTAAATGTGTTTTGGATATACGACCTTGGAATGATATGTATTAATGGGTCTTCCTTTAAAAGGTGTTGAGTTTATTAGTTTTTTTTTTTTTTTTCTGATATACAGTTAAATAGATGTCAAATAGTCTGGATTTTTGCTTTGTTAAAGTGAGGTTATTTTGGTCTTGTTTTTAATTTACAGTGTTGCTCTTTCTCATTATTCTAAAAGGAGGCTTGTCTGTAGTTTTTAACTGAATGGCTGAGGTAGTTAGTGCCATTCTCTTTTGGGCTGGTCTGGAATCCCATCTCCTACCACCGAGTGACTTTTGATATCTCCTTTCAATTTTCAGTCCTCAGCAACCAATCTGTGATAGGATTGAAGTAGAATTACCTTGTGAATGTCCTGGCATACAGCCTGGGCCTTAGCCAAAGACATGATCGAAACTCACTCCCCAACCCCCTCTCCCCCCACACACAAAGACTTTGGGGCTACCCTCTATGTACCACTCATACCTCTCCAGTATCCTGTAACCACAAATTCCAGCTGCCCAAGCTTAAATGTAAGCTCATGTTTATAATTTTATCTCAGTTATATGATATATGTATGTGTGTGTGCATGTGTGTGCATATTTGCATTTTTGTAGAATTGGTCAGGTTTTATTCATTAGTCTAATATTAAGGTTGGAGTTAGAGCAGGTTCTTTTCTTAACACATAGGTAGATCTTCAATAGTCACAGAATCTGATAAAAACACAAGGTACGTTAAGGCTGCTTCCAGATTTTCTTGAACTGAGTGGGAAAAAATAGTGGAATCTTAGCAGGATATGGGAGTTCATATCCAATTTTATTCTTGACAACAGTGGGGAGGAAGGGAGGCATGGATATATTATGTCCCAGTAATCTGTGGTCTCTCAAATCTTTCTGGGTCACCCCTTAACCTTTCCTATCAGGGGAGTAATAGCAATAATGGCATCAGGTCCCAGCAGGTGCAGAACTGATGCCTGCATCAGGATGTGTCTCCTGCTACTCTGGAAAGAGGCCATAACCTCTCTTAGCTGATTTCAAGAGAAGAGAACAATTGAGGATGTGAAATTTGGCCCTAAGGAAAATAATCAAGTATTTAGGTTTTGATTGTCTCTTCAAAGGTACCAGGCTGACAATATTGGGGAGTCCCCTGACAAAATGTTAGTCACCAATATTTTACAAATGACTAGTTAAAGCGGGTCATACATACACATTTCTGTGTTACCCAAATTCAAACAACTGCATTTCAACCAAACTGTATCTGCCATTTTTTTTTAAGATTTATTTATTTTATTACATATCTCCCCTTCCCCCCCCGCTGCGGCGACGCGCTGAGACTGGGTCACTGCGCAGGCACGGCTTTCCCGCTTGTGGGTGGCTTCTGCTTCCATTCACAGCCGGCTTTCAGTTCGCGGGTGGCTGGCTGCGCTCCATTCGTGGGCAACCTGCCCTGCCCGTGGCAGCTTTTGCCCTGTTCGTGGCAGTTTTTGCCTTGCCCACGGCAGCTCTGGCCCGCCCATGGCGGCTTGCCATTCTCAAGGCGGTCTGCCCGCTAGGAGAGGTCCCCGGGAACTGAACCCAGGGCCTCCCATGTGGTATGCCGGTGCCCTATCAACTGGGCTATCGAGCCGGCCCCTATCTGCCAGTTTTATGTCTAAAGCTTGTGAGTTTTATTTACTCTAGTGGGCACTCTAGTAAACAAGTAAAGAAAGTTTCATTCCAAGATGTTTTTTGTTGGTATTGCTCTCATTTGATTAATTAGCCTAAGCGCCAGATAGAAAGTGGTTTTGTCCTAGACAATCCTTACTAAAGAACACAGGTTTTCTGCTCCTTGCATCTGGATGAATATTGATATACTTTGTTAATGTAAACCTGCTTTAGTGCAACAAATCTACAGCCAATGAGCAGGCAATGTTATACTTTTGCAATTGTAAAGCTTAGAGTAAATCACAGCTGAAGGCTGAGTGTGAGTGTGCCAAAGTCAATGCCTAATGTATAAAATTTCAGCAAGAAATTACAGCAAGAAAGCTCTTCTGGCCAGACCCTCTGCATCACCTCTGCTATGAAATTTTTACTTTAAAAAGTAAAACAGGGAGCTCTAAGATGGTGGATCTGCATTCCTCCTCCAGAAACTGCAGGAAGGTAGGCAGGTTTACCTGGAAGAAGGGAAGCTGCAGGACTGCAGCATCAATGGGGGGAGGGGGTCTCCAGGGAAAGGAGAGGGGTGAACTGATTGGCTAGGATGCCACACCCACCTGCCCTGGGAGAGGGAAGAACTGGGTCTATGAGGGGGTGTGCTGACAGGTGCCCACCAGCCTGGAAAATTGGGAAGGCTGGAGAGGCAACCTGTAAAACATCAGAAGCCTAACTGGTCTGAAGTAAAAGAGGTTAGGCAGAGACAGGCAACAAGCCTTCAGAAGCCTTCAGAAGTCTAACCTAACTGGTGGAGTGGGTGTATGTAGCTCAGTGGTAAAACTCCTGCTTCACATATACAAAGTCATGAGTTCAATCTCCAGTACCTCTTTAAAAAAAAAGCCCAACTAGCCAGGATGATAAGGGTGGTTGGAAGAGGCACCCCAGGAGTTGCAGGGAACAGGAGCTGAAGGACAAGCAGCCTTGGGACAGAGAACTTAGACTGATAATTTTTTATGGTATTTGATTTGTTATTTTTTAAAAAAATTTAAATCCCTTATCTTTTCTCTACACCTGAGTACCTTACCTGGGGAGAGCAGGCTGCAGGGAGATTAATTGATGAGCACTGGCAGCCTGAGACCTGAGGCTAGTGACCTGAAAGGAAGGATTTTTTTTCTGTTTTTTTTTTTGTTGTTGTTGTTGCTGTTGTTGCTTTTTCCTTTATTTTCTCTCTCTTTTCTCCTTAATTTATTTATTTTCTTTCTTTCAGTTGTCCCTCTTCCATTGCTTATCTTTCATTTAATCTTCTCTTGTTTGGTTCTCATTTCCTTTTTTCTCTTCTCATCTTTATGGTCTTTTATTTTATACTATTTCTTCCTGTTTTTTTTTCATTCCACATTTTTTATTCTTAATACTTAATACTTTTTATTTTGAATTATTTTCCACAATTATTACTTATTTATTTTTTATATTCTTCCTGGTTCTTTTAAGGTTCCTTTTCTATCTTTTTGTTTTTCTTGTTTATTCTTTTTCTCTTCTTCTTTCTTTCCTTTCCTATTAAATCAATATTTTTTCAGGGGAATTTGGACAACTACAAGGATATATAATAAGTGGAAACAGGGGTCAGAGAATCTTGACAGAAAACAAAATAAAATTAAACCCTAGAGTGGAAAGAGAAGCTAACTATCTGAATGATCCCATCAAGATAAATAGATGACTAGACACCAGCAAAAAATCACAAGCCACATTAAGAAACAGGAAGACATGGCCCAGTCTAATGAGCAAACTGAAAAATAAGAGGAGATGAAGAACATGGAACAAATATTCAAAAATGTCTAAACAAATATCAAGAATCAACTTAATGAAGTGAAGGAAGAGATAAAGTATACTAAGTAGTCACTAGGGGAATATACAGGAGAAATCATAAACATACAAAAAAGATAACAGACTGATGGTGATGAATAGCACAATGCAAGAAATTAAATATATGCTGGAAATACATAACAGCAGGTGTGAACAGACAGAGGAAAGAATTAGTGACATTGAAGATAATACATCTGAAATCACAGAGATAGAACAGATAGATAAAAAGATAGAAAAAATTTCATCATAGAATCAAGGAATTGAATGACAACACACAACATACAATCATATGCATTATAGGCATCACAGAGCGTGAAGAGAAGGGAAAGGGGGCAGAAAGAGTGTTTGAGGAAATAATTGCTGAAAAATTTCTCAACTCTTTTGAGGGACCTGGATGTACATGTACAGAAAACACAGCACACTCCAAAAAATATAAATCCTAACAGGTCTACCCCTAGATATATACTTGTCAAATTGTCAAACTCGCAAGACAAAGAAATAATACTGAAAGCAGCAAGAGAAAAGAGATCCATCACATACAAGGGAAGGTCGATAAGATTATGCAAAGATTTCTCATCTCAAACCATGGATGTGAGAAGGCAGTGGTATGACATATTTAAAGTGTTAAAAGAAAAGAACTGTCAGTGAAGAATTCTGCATCCAGAGAAGCTGGTTTATTAGTCAACCAAAAGGGTTGCTTGATGCAAAGTACCAGAACTCTGCTGGCTTTTATGAAGGGTATTTATTTGTGGTAAAAGATTACAGTTACAAGGCCCCAAAGAGTCCAACTCAAGTTTGATTTCTTGCCCAAAGTCATTTGACATGTCATGAAACAAGATGACAGTGAAGTCTTTGAGGGTTCAGCCTTCCTCTCTCTCTTAAGGGCCCATAAGCTGAGCTTCTTCCAATCGCAGCTGTAGGCTGGAGGGTTTGTTTCTTTCCAGGCCTACTTAGCTGCTCAGGGCTCTGGTATCTTCAGCTGCAAACTATCAGGAGAATGACTCATCTTTCTCTGGGGCCCCAGGATAAAGTTCTCTCCTCCATGTCTATGGAGCTCTCTCTTTTCCCATGTACCTTCTTCTGTGTATCTACTTCTGTTTGAGTGTCCATTTATATAGTCCACCAAGGAGGTGAGGGCTCAAAAGTCTTGATCCTAACATAATCAAATAAATATAAAACATTTGAATTTAATACAATCAAAGGGTATCAAACCCAGAGGAACAGATTAGTTATCAAACATGATATGTCTTTTTGGAATTCATAAATAATCTCAAACTGTCACAGCTGGTATTCAAAAAGAGGGAGAGTTCAAAATATTCACAGATAAACAGAAATTAAGAGAGTTTGTCAATAAGAAACCTGCCCTTTAAGAAATACTAAAGGGTGTTCTGCAGGTTGAAAGGAAGAAAACAAGAGAAAGAGGGTTGGAGGAGAGTGTAGACAGGATGATTACTAGTAAGAATAAGAAAAAAGATAAAAAGAGAAATAAAAACAAAATATAACATTTATAACCCAAAAGAAAAAAAATGGCCAATATAGGTAATATCTTGACAGTAATAACATTGAATGTTAATGAATTAAATTCTCTGATCAAAAGACACAGATTGGCAGAATGGATAAGGAAATATGACCCATCTATATGCTGTCTACAAGAAATTCATCTTAGACCTAGGGACGCAAGGAGGTTGCAAGTGAATGGTTGGAAAACAATTTTACATGCAACAATAATAAAAAAAAGAGTGGGAGTAGCTATACTAAAACCAGACAAAATAGACTTTAAATGTAAAACTTTTGTAATAGACAAGGAAAGGAGCTGTAAATTAATTAAAGGGGCAATGTATCAAGAAGAAAGAACAACCTAAACATTTATGCACCTACCAGGGTGTCTGAAAATACATGAAGCAAACATTGGAAAAATTAAGGTAATAAATAGATGCCCCTACAAATAAATTTGGAGAATTTAATACATTATCACCATTAGACAGAACATCTCAAAAGAGGATTAATAAAGAAAGCTAGACTTTGAATAATACAGTAGAGGTTCTAGACTTAATAAACATAAATAGAACATTACACTCAAATATGGTAGGATATAAATTCTTCTCAAGTGCACATGGATCATTCTCCAGGGTAGACCACATGCTAGGGTACAGAACAAGTCTCAGCATATTTGATTATATTGAAATTATACAAAGCAATTTCTCTGACCAAAATGGAATGAAGCTTTAAATCAATAAGGGACAGATAATCAGAATAGGCACAAAGATATGGAACTTAAACAAAACACTCTTAGGCAATCAGTGGGTCAAAGAAGAAATTGCAAAAGAAATAAGTAACTACCTTGAAAGGTATGAAAATAAGAACACAACATATCAAAACCTATAGGATACAGCAAAAGCAGTGCTGAGAGGGAAATGTATAGCCATAAATGCTTATTTTTAAAAAAGAAGAAAGAGCTAAAATCAAAGACCTAACTGCATATCTGGAGGAACTATAAAAAATACCAACAAACTAATCCAAAAGCAAGCAGAAAGAAGGAAATAAAAAACATTAAAGCAGAACTAAATGAAATTGAGAGAAACACTAGAAAAATTCCAAATAAAAGCTGGTTCTTTGAGAAGATTAATAAAATTGACAAATTCTTAACTAGACTAACAAAGAAAAGAAGAGAGAAGTGAAAATATATAAAATAAGAAACAAGGAAGTGGATATTACCACTGATCCCACAAAAATAAAAAGTATCATAAAAGGATACTTTGAAAAATTGTATGCCCACAAGATGGATAGCTTAGATGAAATGGAAAAGTTCCTAGAAGCACACAAGCAGTCTACATTGACAAAACAAGAAACTGAAGAACTCAAGAGACCAATCACAAGTAACAAGATTGAATTAATCATCAAAAACCTCCCCACTAAGAAAACCCCAAGACCAAATGGCTTTGTAGATGAATTCTACCAATCATATTGGAAAGAACTAACGTGAATCCTGCTTAAATACTTCCATTAAAAAATAGATGTGGAGGGAGCATTACCTTACTCATACTATGATGCCAACATCATCCTAATAACAAAGCCATATAAAGATGCCACAAGGAAAGAAAACTACAGACCAATCTCTCTAATAAGTCTGGATGCTAAAATCCTCAACAACACACTTGTTAATCATCTTCAACAACATATCAGATGAACTATACACCATGATCAAGTGAGTTTCATCCTTGGTATACAAGGATCATTCAACATAAGAAAATCAATCAATGTAATACACCACATAAATAGATCGAAGGAAAAAAATCACATGATCATCTCTATAAATACAGAAAAAGCATTCAACAAAATGCAGCACCCTTTCCTGATAAAAAGACGTCTGAAGATAGGAATAGGAGGAAACTTCCTCAACATGATAAAGGGTATATATGAAAAACCCACAGCTAACATCATATTCAATGGTGAAATGGTAAAGGCCTTCCCTCTAAGATCTGGAACAAGGCAAGGATGCCCACTGTCACCACTCTTATTTAACATTGTGTTAGAAAGACTTTCTCAGGCATTTAGGAAGAAAAAGATATAAAAGGCATCCAAATTGGAAAGGAAGAAGTAAAAATTTCACTATTTGCAGATGACATGATCTTATATGTAGAAAGTCCTTAAAAAAATCTACAACAAAGCTTCTAGAGGTGATAAACAAGTTAAGCAAAGAGGAAGGATATAAGATCAACATGCAAAAATCAGTAGTATTCCTGTACACTAATAATGATCAAACTAAGGAAGATATCAAGAAAAAAAATTCCATTTACAACAGCAACTAAAAGAATCAAATATCTTGGAATAAACTTAACTGAATATGTAAAGAACTTGTGCACAGAAAACTGTACAACATTGTTAAAGAAAATCAAAGAAGACCTAAATCAGGGGAAGAATATTCCATGTTAATGGATTGCAATACTAAACATCAAGCTGTCTTACCCAAACTGATTTACAGATTTCTCACAGTCTCAATAAAATTACAACAACATTTTTTTTTACTGAATTGAAAACCCAGTTATGAAATTTATTTAGAAGGGTAAGGGAATCCAAATAGCTGAAAATATTTTGAAAAAAAGAAAACAAAATTGGAGGAATCATGCTACATGTATTTAAAATATAAGATAAAGCTGCAGTGGTCAAAATTGCATGGTATTGGCACAAGGATAGACATACTTGCCAATGGAACCAGTCTTAGAGCTCTAATATAGATCTTCACATACAAGGTAAACTGATATAAGACAAGGACAACAAGATCACTCTACTGGGACAGAATGTTTTCTTCAACAAATGGTGTTGGGAGAACTGAATAGCCATATCCAAAAGAATAAGAGGATCACCATCTCATTTCCTATACAAAAATTCACTCAAGATTGATCAAAAACCTACATATAAGAGCCAAAACAATAAAACTCCTGCAAGATAATGTTCGGAAGCTTCTATGAGATCTTGTAGTAGGAAATGGTTTCATAAACTTTACAACTAAAGTGTGAGCAACAAAAGAAAAAAATAGATAAATGTGACCTCCTCGATATATAAAACTTTTGCACTTCACAGGAGTTTGTCAAGAAAGTGAAAATGCACCCTACTCAATAGTAGAAAATATTTGGGAACCACTTATCTGATAAGGGCCTATGTCCACCAGGTATAAAGGAAGCCTATCCTTGAAAATGAAAAGACAAACAACTCACATAAAAAATGGGCAAGAAATTTGAATAGACAATTTTCCAGATAAATACAAATGTCTAAAAAGCACATGAAAAGATGCTCAACACCACTAACTATTAGGGAAGTGCAAATCAAAACTACAGTGAGAGAGGGATTGTGTGAAAAAGGCATTGGATCAACAGGCAGAGCTCAATGCTTTCACAAAAACAAAAGCTGTCTGAGGGACCTGCTTTAGGGGTCAGCAGTCCAGGTCAGTGCTATACAACTGTCAGGAGGATGAGGGACAGAAATACAAAGAAGCTGAAACAAGTGCGTCATCAAGCCCCTATGGCAGCCAGAAAGGGTTCTTCTCCCCCATTCCTAAGATATTAAACAGAGATAAAATCTGTGACTCACTGCAGCTGACACAGAGGGGAACAGCATCCTCTTCCCTGTCAGCTGTTTCAAGGAAAAATGTGGGGGTGTCAGGGACTTTTCTTCAGTGAATTTGACCTGCAGAGCCCGCTTTATACCCCCACTATGGAAATTCAAAACAGGAACACAGGAAAGTCAAGACTAAAATACTTCCCTGGAAAGATGTACCAATAAGCACCATCTGCTGGCCAGTCTGGAAATTACATGGACAAAAACTTTTTGGAGGTCTGGGAGAATTCTGCACCACATTAGTGAGTGAGCCCCTGGCTGATTTGGATAACATAAGCTGGGCAATATTAAAGACTTAGAGTAAGTTGAACCAAACACCAAAGAAGAGCTGTGAGAAAAAAAAATAGGGTAAAGAAACCAATTGGCCATCAGAATAAATTCACCAATGTATTCTGATACCTAGATATTGGCAAACAATTATAAACCATACTAGTAAACAGGTAGAGATGGCCCATCTAATCAAATACCCTGAAGAGATGAAAGATATAAGACAATTAATCATTTATAATCACACAACTCACCTAAATCACTTCAAAGAATTTAAAGAAAATATCACTGAAGAAATAAAGGATATTAAGAAGACATTGGATGAGCATAAAGAACAATTTGAAAACCTACAAAGAAAAGTAACAGACTTTTTGGTAATGAAAGACAGGACAGATGAGATTAAAAATACATTAGAGGTACTTAAGAGCAGATTTGAATTGCTCAAAGACAGATTTAGTGATTTTGAGAACAGAACATCTGAACTAAAAAAGACAGGAGACCAGAAAGAGAAGAGAATGGATTAAATGGAACAGAGTTCCTCTAAGAAAGACAATGCACCCCAAACAGGAAAATACAACTAGATCTACTTTGAGACACCTACTATTAAGAATAACAAACACTAAAGGTAGAGAGAGGCTTCTGAAAGCAGCAAGAGAAAAGCAAAGCATCACAAAAAAGGGCAATCAATAAGATTAAGTGAAAACCTCTCAACAAAAACCATGGAAGCTAAAAGAAAGTAGTATGATGTATTTAAGGTACTGTATGAAAAACTGCCAGCCAAGAATTCTGTATCCAGCAAAACCCTCCTTGAAAAATGAGGGTGAGTTTAAAGTCTTCATAGACAAACAAAAACAAAAATGATGGAATATGTTACCAAAAGACAGGAATTGCAAGAGACACTTAAGGGAGTACAGCAACCTGTAGGGCAAGAGGTTTGGAGAATAGTGTAGAATTGAAGATTTTTAAGAAGGATAAATTAAATTGTAAGAAGATGGGCAATAGAATGATATGACAACAGAGAGCTGAAGAACAAAATGGTTGAAATAAGTAATGCCATTACAATAATAACATTGAATGTTAATGGTTTGAACCCTCCAATCAAAAGACATAGACTGGGCCGGCTCGATAGCCCAGTGGATAGGGCGCCGGCATACCACATGGGAGGCCCCAGGTTCGATTCCCGGGGACCTCTCCTAGCGGCCAGACCGCCTTGAGAATGGCAAGCCGCCATGGGCGGGCCGGAGCCGCCGTGGGCAGGGCAAGAAGCTGCCACGGACATGGCAAGAGCCGCCACGGGCAGGGCAGGTCGCCCGCGGATGGAGCGCAGCCAGCCACCCGCGAACTGAAAGCTGGCCGTGAACGGACGCAGAGACCTCCCACAAGCGGGGAAAGCCACGCCTGCGCAGTGACCACTCTCGGCGCGTCGCCACAGCGGGGGGAAGGGGAGATATGTAATAAAATAAATAAATCTTTAAAAAAAAAAAAAAGACATAGACTGATAGAATGGCTAAAAAAAATATGAGCTTTCTATATGTTGACGACAAGAGAACTGCCACAGACGTAAGGACACAGCCAAGTTAAAAGTGGAAGGTTGGAAAAAGGTATTCCAGGCAAATAGTAACCAAAAAAAGAGCTGGAGTAGAGATACTATTATTGGACAATACAGATTCCAAAAGCAAAACTGTTAAAAGGAATGAAGAAGTTCATTATATACTATTAAAAGAGTGAATTCACCAAAAAAAAAATAGCTATACTAAATAATTACAAAGCCTAACCTGAGTGCCCAAGATACATGAGGCACACACTGACAAAATTGAAGAGAGAAATAGATCTCTCTACAATAATAGTTGGAGACTTCATTACACCACTCTCAGTATTCACTAGAACATCTGGACAGAGGATAAATAAACAGAGAACTTGAATAATATGATAAATGAACTAAGCCTAACAGACATCTATAAAACAATACACCCCAAACAGCTGGATATACTTTCTTTCCAAGTGCTCATGGATACTTCTCCAAGATAGACCATATGTTGGGTTGTAAGACAAGTCTCAATTAATTTAAAAAGATTGAAATAATACAGAACACTTTCTCTGATCATAATGGAATGAAGCTGGAAATCAATAATGGGCAGAAAAAGGAAAAATTCATAAATATATGAGGATTAAACAATACAATCTTAAATAATCAGCAAGTCACAGAAGAAATTGCAAGAGAAATCAGCAAATATCTCAGAATAAATGAAAATCAGAATACAACAGGTCAATACCTATGGGACACTGCAAAGGAGGTGCTGAGAGGGAAACTCTTATATTAAAAAAGAAGAAAGAGCTAAAAATTGAAGCTCTAACTGCACACCTGGAGGAACTAGAAAAAGAACAGAAAACTAATCCCAAACCAAGTGAAGGCAAGAAATAGTAAAGATCAGATCAGAAATAAATGAACTCAAGAACAAAAAAACAATAGAGAAAATCAACTAAACCAAAAGTTGTTTCTTTGAGAAGATCGACAAAATTGATAAACCCTTAGCTAGATTGACAAAAACCAAAACAAAAGAAAACAGAAGATACAAATAAATAAAATCAGAAATTAAATGGGGGACATTACCATTGACATTTCAGAAATAAGAGAGATCATAAGAGGATGCTATGAGCAACTGGATGCCAAAGAACTAGACAATGTAGAGGTGATGGACAAATTTCTAGAAGCACATGAACTACCTACACTGAACCTCAATGAAATAGATGACCTCAACAAACCAATCACAAGTGAAGAGATTGAAAGAGTCATCAAAAACCTCCTAAAGATGGAAAGCCCGGGACCAGATGGCTTCACAGGTGAATTCTACCAATCATACAAAGAAGATCTTTGCTCAAGCTCTTCCAAAAAATTGAACAGGAAAGTACACTACCTAACTCATTCTATAAAGCCAACATGACCATAATACCAAAACTAGATAAAGATACTATGAAAAATACAAGAAAATTAATTAGTGTAATATACCACATTGATAAATTGAAGAAGAAAAATCACACAATCCCCTCATTTGATGCAGAAAAGGCATTTGACAAATTACAGCACCCCTTTCTTGATAAAACACTCCAAAAGATAGGAATAAAAGGAAGCTTTCTCAATATGGTAAAATTCATATATGAAAAACCTAAAGCTAGTATTGTACTCAATGGTGAAAGACTGAAAGCTTTCCTGCTGAGATCAGGAACAAGACAAGGATGCACACTGTCAGCATTGTTATTGAATATTGTGATAGAGGTACTAGCTAGAGCAATTCAGCTAGCTAAAGAAATAAAAGACATCCACATTGGAAAGGAAGAAGTAAAACTACACTATTCATTGATGATATGATCCTATATCTAGAAATCTTTGGAAATGAATAGAAACAGTGAAAGGATATCCTGGTGTTTGTAAGTAACAGAGCTATTTTATGAGTATGACAGTGGTTGAAAGGGAAGTCTAAGGTTATGTATATTACTAGAAGGAAGTGTAACATGGGACTGTATAAGATAGTAAAACCTCTTGTAAAACACGAATATGGATGATATTGCATATATAAGACTGTTTTTACAAAATATAAATACAAATATACTAGAGAGAAGGAAAAAGAATAGCAGCTATGAACGGAAGGGGAAGCATAGAGAGATAGAAACATGAAGAGTTTTGTTTGTTGATTTGGTTTTTTTTTTGTTTATTATTATTATTGGAATAATGAAAGCGTTCTAGGAATAATTGAAGAGATGAAAGCACAAATATGTGATCACACCGAATCCCATTGATTGTACACTTTGGATGGTTTTATGCTTTCTTAATATGTATCAGTAAAATTGATTTGTTAAAAAAATGCCTACAATGTGATATCATTTCATACCTATTAGACTGGTGGCTATTAAAAAACAAAGAACAACAGGTTTTATATAGGATGTAGAGGAAAGGGAACACTCATTCACTGCTGGTGGTATTGTAGAATGGTGCAGCCATTGTGGAGGACAGTTTGGTGATTCTTCAGGAGTCTAACTATAGAACTGCCATATGAATCCAGCTATCCCACTGCAGAAGAATTGAAAGCAGGGATGTGAACAGATACATGCATACCAAGGTCTATAGTGGCATTATTCAGTATTGCCAAAAGTTGGAAGCAATTGAAGTGTCCATAAACAGAGGAATGGACAAGCAAAATGTGTTATATACATACAATGGAATATTACTCAGCTGTAAGAAGGAATGAGGTATAGACACAGGTGACAGCATGGATAAATCTTGAAGACCTTATGCTGAATGAAGTAAGCCAGTCACTAAAGGGCAAATATTGTATGTCCTAAGCCTATTGAGCAGACTCAGAGAGCTAGAGTCTGGAAGATAGATTATCAGGAGACAGAAAGGGAGTAGAGTATGGTGAGCAAATGCTCAATATGGGCAAAACCATTGTATTAGTCAGTCAAAGTGGTACTGATGCAAAGTACCAGAAATTGGTGGCTTTTATAAAGGATATTGCTTTGTGGTAGAAGCTTACAGTCACAAAGCCATAAAGAGTAAATTACTTCCCTCACCAAAGTCTGTTGCCACATTTTGGAGCAAGATGGATGCCAGTCTCTGTGAGAGTACTGTCCTCCTCTTCCTCTTAAGGCTCCATGGTCCCAGCTTCTTCTGATCTCAGCTGTAGGCTGGCAAAAAGCTTGTCTCTCTTCCCAGGGCTCATCTCCTTCTGTGCTAAGCTTCTCTGCCTTCTCCACAAAGCAGGTAAAAACTGTACAGGTGAATGGCTCATCTCTCTCCTGGGGCTCCAGCATCAAAACTAAATTCTGGGTGACCAGGCTAGATAGCTCAGTGGATAAGAGCGTGCTGGGGTACCACATGGGAGGCCCCAGGTTCGGTTCCCGGGGACCTCTCTGAGCGGACAGATGGCCTTGAGAAAGGCAAGCCGCCGTGGGCGGGGCAGAGCCGGCATGGGCAAGGCAAAAAGCTGCCATGGGCAGGGCGGAGCCCCCACAGGCATGGCAAAGTCACCCATGAAAAAGCAGAGCTGCCGCCTGCGAGCCACAGAAGCCTGGCAGCCCGCAAAAAACATGGAGGACTGCTGCCCGCAAAACATGGAGTGGAACTGCCTGTGAAAACGGAATGGAGCCACCCTCTAATGGAGCGAGCCGCCGCCGAAGAGGGCCGACTCGGCGCGTCGCCACAAAGATGGGGGGAGACAAGAAGCAGACATAGAAAAACACAGAAGAATGGACACACAGCAAGAGCAAGCAGAAGGGGGGGAGATATGTAATAAATAAAAAATAAATCTTTAAAAAAAAAACTAAGTTCTGGGAAGTGGGTGTGTCTCAAGCAATTGGGCACCCACCTACCACATGGGAGGTACCAAGTTAAGTTGCTGGTCCCTCCTAAAGAAGATGAGCAAGGCAGTGAGTTCATGTGGTGAGATGATGGAACAAGATGACACAGTAAGGAAACACAATGAGGAGGCACAATGTGAGACACAACAAGCAGGGAGCAGAAGTGGCTCAAGCAACTGGGCACCTCCATCCCACATTGGAAGTCCTGGGTTCGATTCCCAGTGCCTCCTAAGAAGAAGATGAGCAGACACAGAGAGCACACAACAGAGTAGACAGTGAGCACAAACAACAAGGGGTGGGGAGATAAATAAATAAATAAATAAAACAAATCATCAAAAGCAAAAACAAAAACTAAGCCCTCACCTCTGCTATGTTGTTTTCTGTGTGACTGTCTGCCCACCATGGGGGTGAGATTCAAGGTCCTACTGATGGGGCTTTATCAAAGCCCTAATCTTAATTTAATCAAGTAAAAGTAAAACTTCTGAATTTAATACAATCAAAGGGTATCATACCTAGAGGAACAGACCAGTTTACAAACATAACCAATATTTCTTTTTGAAATTCATTAATATCAAATTGCCACACCCATGATAATGTAGAAGGGGGGCGGTTTGGCAGTGGAGGGGGTAATGGTGGTGTAGGGATGTGAGTGGGGACGATGGTGCTGGACTGTGTGGGTGAACAGTGTTGGGTTTTGGAATGACTATCGATGGAACTAAGGGGAGGAAGGAACAGGTGAGCTCTGGGGATTTATAGGTCTGTGATTGAAACTACAATGGTGGGAATGTTGGTTTTTTTTTTTTTTTGGCAAATATGGCAGAGGAGGGTCACTGGTGCAGGGCGTCACTTGTGGGAGGACGTATGAGAAAGGGAACACCTGGGATATATTTCTATGGAATATGAATGTGTTCATATTGGCATAGGGTATTGTATCAGCGAATGAAGACTTATGCAATAAACAAGAAAATATTAGACTCCCATCCTGGGGAGTACTACTACAGTCTCAATTAGAGAAGAAAGAACCTCTCGAGTACATATGCAGTGCAGAACAAAAGAAAACAGACCAGTATGTCAAGCCCTCAATATTAATGCATGCAATATGAAACTCATTCTTCAAAAATTTAAGCTTACTTGTTGCCATAGGTTCTGAGGGTAAGGGGAAGGAAGAATGGGTGGAACATAGGGCATTGGAATTGTTCTGTATGATTTTGCAATATCAGATACAAGCCATTACACATTTTGTCAGAACCTATAAAAGTATACAGTGCAAAACTTAAACCATCGTGTAAATCATTCACCATGGTTAGTAGCAATGCTTTGATATTTGTCCATCAATTGTAACAAATGTAGCATATTTATATAGGATGTAATTGGTAGGGGAGGATGTGGAGGGTGGGGGCAGGTCATATGTAAATCCCTTATATTTTCTATGTGATTTTTCTGTAAGCTTTTTGGAAAATAAAAAAAAACTAAAACACTGGGTGAACATACAGGAGAAATTGTCAATATACATAAAAGATAGGAGATCTTACAGTGATGAAAGGCACAATGCAAAATTTTTTTTTTTAAGTTTTAAAATTTTATTATTTGTTGTTTTTGTCTTTGTTTTGGGGGAGGTTTTGAATTACAGAATGTTTGCAACTTTGACAGGGGAGGAAGACTGATGTGGTGTAGTGACGGTGAGGGGATGTGCGGGGAGCGGTGCACCTGGGACATGCCTCTGTGGAATATGAATATGTTCAATAGTCATGGGTGCTGTCTCTGTGGGTGAAGACCCACAGAATAACTGACAGAATATTGAATTCTCACCCTGGGGAGTCCTGCTACATTCTCTCATAGAGTGGCAAGAATCTCTAGAGTATATGAACAGTGTCTTGCGAAGGAGGACAGACCAATATAGCAAGCCCTTGATATTAATGGCTGTACTTATGAACCTATTCTTGTGAAATTGAAGAGGCCAGGCTGATGTAGTTGACTTTGTAGGGTAATTTCTCTGACATGCTGGGGGTGCTTCCACACAGAGTGATGAGTACAGAGGTAGGAGGCTCAGCCTCTGACTGACAGGGACATGGTACGTGGCACTGGGTAGGGCATTTATGTTTTACAGACTTTCTTTTTGTGGATATTTATTAGAATTAGAATCATATAATATGTAGTCATCTGTGTCCGGCTTCTTTCACTTACCTTAATGTTTTTGAGGCTCATCCATGTGGTAGAATGTAACGGTAGTGCATTTCCTTCTATTGTTGAAGAGTATAATACCATATGGATATAGCATATCTATACAGTGGAATACCAATCAATGGGTATTTGTGTCTGCTTTTGGAATATTATGAATAGTCTTGCTACAAACATTAGCAAAAAATTCTTTGCATAGACAGAGAGACATATATCCAGACATATATCACAGAGATTATACAGATCAAGCAGAAGAGGTAAATTACCACTGAAATGAGTGAAGGACACAAGAAATTTCGAAGAATATTTTGGTAATACAAGTTTCATACTAAGTTTTTATTGTAGATTAATTATTTATGTTTATCAATCACAAACCTCCTTAGACTATATACAGTTAAATATTTTCAGACCATAGACAGTATCTTTTCTCTCTCTCTCTCTCTTGAATTTTGTCTCTTTTTGGTACAGCAGAAGTAACACTAATTTAGACTCAGATAAATGATGCATACTCCAATTCTGGCTCTGACACCTTTATGTGTGGTGATTTTGCCTCTGTTTCCTCATTTGTAAAACAGCAAAATTCCAGCCACCCCATAGATTTATTTTAAGGATAAAGAGAGGCAAGATATATTGAATACTAGAAAATTGTCTGCCACTTTTATACTCAATAAAATATGAGTTTACTTACATAGGCATGTTAATTATATCTTTAGGGCATGTGTTAAAAATTTCTTCCTTGTATTTTAATAAGTGGATTTTTGCTAAAAATGTTTATTGAAAATGTTATTTCCATAACTTGCATTATTCATCTTCATTAGGAGTTATTTATAACAATTAAATTAGCATTTACCAGACTTCATCATGACCAAGTTCTCTTATTTTAGTTCCATTGAACTGACACATTATTTTTCTTGCCATTTACCAATTTGGAGAAAAAAATAAACCAAGAAAGAAAAAAAGAAATCATTAGTCTATATCACCATATATATAACACCTTTTTCTTATAGACCTATCTGATTGGAAAGAAGTTAATTCAGGTCAATTGTATTTGTCAAATCATTTTATAAAACGACATGGATCTGTATTAACATAATGGAAAAGTTTAATTATTTACACTATTTTCATTAGAAGGATTTAATTCTTTTGTTATTTCTGCAAGTGCAACAAATCAACTAAAAACTTGTAAGCTGACCTTGTACTTTCATTTAAAATACGTTAAAAATATTACCATCAACAAAGGTCTTCTTGGTTGTACAATTGTGACTATGTACATTTGCACATATCACTCAAACACATTGTAGTTGTGAAGCATATTTTGAGCAATTTCACAGACCGGAAATTTCTCAAGTTATCTTCAAATGTTCAGTTGTTCCATTTCCAAAAAATAGCTATTATTCAACTTCTACTGGAAAGAGAGAAAGCAGGGTGGGTAGAAGGCAATGAAGGCTTGAAAAACAGAGGAGAAATAAACAAGAAGTAGATACAGAATGTCCACACAAGGTTAACCATCAGGTTAAAATTTGGAGAACTATTCACTACGGTATAGTGACAGGCAGAGGTACAGCCATAGTGCACCTTGTAAAATAGAGTAGACATAGTTTAAGAGCAGCCTTGAGGTATAAAATTCCTTACATACATCATTGCATTTTTTGAAACCCTCTTTTCTCTAGACTTCCTTGATATTCCTCCTTGCTTCTCTGCAATCTATTTTTTCATAGTAATGGTTAAATGTATGTGTCAACTTGGATAGTATATGGGGTCCAGTTGTTTTGGCTTCACAACAGTAATTTATTGACTCACAATTTAGAAGGTTGCAAATTGAACATCAAGTGCCAACAAGGCAATGCTTTCTTCCGGAAATCTGAAGTATTCTGGTGCTGACTTGCAGAAGTCCTTAGGTTTCTTTGCCTTGCGTCTGCTCTCTGCCTACTGTCACATGTTTATCTCTGTCTTCCTGTGTCTGCTCTTCTAGATTCTGCTAACTCTGGCTTCTTGCATCTCCCTGTGGCTTTCTCTGACTTCTCTTTATAAAGCTTCCAGTATTACAGGTTAAGGATCACCCTGATTCAGTTGTGCCACACCTTAACTATAAATAACGCTTTCAAAACTTCCTATTAATATTGGATTTACACCAATAAGGATATGGATTAAAATGAAGAACATGCCTTTTGTCAGGGTACATAATTCAATGTCCTACAATGTATAACATTGAGCATCTTTTCATTTGATTATTTTCCATTTGTGTACCTCCTTTGGTGAGATGTTTGCTAAGCTCTTTTTCCCATTTTTGAAAAATTGGGGTACTTGTTTTCATATTTATAATACAAAAATAGCTTTAATTCTATAGATGAAATTATTCAGAGAAAATCACATACCTTTCACCAGAAAACCTTATCCATGTACACCATAAGTTTTACCACATGTATTTTTGCCACAGTAGCTGACTCATGCCAAAATAGCAGAATAGGCCAAAAGCTAAAGCATCCTCTACAGAAACCCCCATAAAAGCTTTGTATGTGCTGATCCCTGGTGCAGAGGTTTTAACAGTTCTAGAGGCAAAACATATGGTGGAAATATTCTCAAAATGCATCTACTACTGGTCCAAGCACTCACCTTAAATCTACAGGTAGCTGATTAAAAAATTAGAGTACACAGAATTTCAGACTAGGGAGATTTCTAGCCTAATTATTTTGGATTTACAGAATTATCCCAATTTAAATTTGTGACATGAAGAAAAATTAAAATAGGCCTAGACAAAAATTCTTCAACATGAAAATTAGAAACAACATAACCAGTAAAGGATATATTTATGAACTCCCTTGGTCATAGGATTACAAGGGAAATCTTCCTGATCTGCCATAAACTTTCAGAAATGTGATGTCCAGGATAAGATTTGGAGAGAAGAATCATATTTATAACATAAAAATAGCTTTAATTCTATAGATGAAATTATTCAATCAGTGCTCAGGTTAAAAGAGATAAAAACTAGAGAAATTTCTAGCCAGATTATTATGGGTTTATAGAATTGTCCCTATTTAAATTTGTGACAAGGAAAAAAAATTAAAACAGGCCTAGACAAAAATTCTTCAGCATGAAAATTAGAAAAAAAACATATTCAGTAAAGGATATATTTACAAACTCTCTTGGTGAAAAATGATATTTATTCCAGAGAATAAATTAAAAATTTATTGACAACTTGTTTTCAGTGTCAAATAAGTTAATGAGATACCAAAATAACATTAAATGGAAGTGTCAGAGTAAAGTAAATTAATTAAAGAAAAAAATGCAATCAGAATTAAAATCTAATAAGAACATCTGATCAGTGATATTGAGTTCAGAATTAAGAAAGAGGAAAAATTGCTATAGAAACAGAGAAAAGAAAAAAAAGTGAAAAGTAGGTACAATAGTTAGCTTTATTTGTCAGTTTTCTAAGCTACAGTGCCCAGTTATTCAGTTAAACACTTATTCTGGTCTTGGAGTGTAGGTATAGATATGGTGCAGTTATGGCTAGCAGACTTTAAATACAGATTATCTTTGATAATCTGGGCTGGCCTCATCAAATAAGTTGAAAAGCCATAAGAGAAAAATTGAGGTTTCATTAAAGAAAGACATTCTGCCTCAGGACTGCAGCATAAGATCCTGTCTAAGAGTTTCTAACATATCTGTCTGCCGTAAGGATTTCACATTTTCCTGCCCCCACAATTGCATAAATTAATTCATTGATATAAATCTCTCTATACTGATGGATAGATGAAAGAGAGTGAGATAAAGAGATAGAGAGAGAAACAGAGAGAGATGAAAGATACATGGATCCTACTGGTTCTGTTCCTGATTGACACTCTAGGTATAGAAAATAGACAATAACCAAAGACCTAGAATATTTGTTGGTATATTTGAAAATATTCACAAATGTAATAAAAGTGTTCCTAAATTAAAGGCAAATATGGATTTTCAGACTAGTTTCTCTCACCTTAGATCAGGAAAAATTAATGACAATGAGCTCTGAGACATATCTTTCATTTATATGTTTGAAGAAAAAATTGTCTAAGTATCTGGTAGATTAATCCACAATGAACAGAAAATAAAGGTGACCATAATCCTCTCAAAAACTTTAAATGCCTGAAGAAAATTAGACAGTATCAATGGAGTTTTGATGGGACCAAATGATTTAAAGGATTTAGAAACCATTCAAGTTGTTTTCTTCTCTGAGAAAGGAATTATTACACAGATAACTTTCCTAACTTATCAAATCAGTAACAATTCCTTACTTTAATGTCTGAGCCAACCTAATTAATCTTTATATATGTACAACATCTAAAACAACTTGTTTTTTTGGGGGCCCGGCTAGATAGCTCAGTGGATAAAGAGCTCGCTGGGAAACCGCATGGGAGGCCCTGGGTTCGGTTCCCGGGGACCTCTCCTAGCGGGCAGACCGCCTTGAGAATGGCAAGCCGCCATGGGTGGGCCGGAGCCGCCGTGGGCAGGGCAAAAAGCTGCCACGGACAGGCAAAAGCCGCCACGGGCAGGGCAGGT
>PVKH010002888.1:0-26077 GCA_004027955.1 Chaetophractus vellerosus | reverse complement strand
ATCTCACATGGGTCTTCCAACAGCCATCTTGGGGGTATTGATGTCCACGTGGACTTCTTGCCAGGTTCCAGATCCATCTATCGATTCCCTATATGAAGCCTGCTTCAATCAGGTCATAGAATCCTCAGGCCTGGTATCTGTGTCATTCCTCAAAACAGCCAGGCTGAGGAAGTTGTCCCATCTGACTAGGAAACTATACAACAGCCCTCACTCCCCTACTGTCACCTTTGATTCTCCAGCTTCTTGTTAGGAAATTGAATGAATTAAAACCATGCCTGAAGGCCCGGCTAGATAGCTCAGTGGATAAAGAGCGTGCTGGGGTACCACATGGGAGGCCTGGGTTCGGTTCCCAGGGACCTCTCCGAGTGGGCAGACGGCCTTGAGAAAGGCAAGCCGCCGTGGGCAAGGCAAAAAAAGCCGCCACGGGCAGGGCGGAGCCCCCACAGGCATGGCAAAGTCACCCATGAAAAGCGGAGCTGCTGCCTGCGAAGCGGAAGCAAGCCAGCAGCCCGCAAAAAACGGAGGATTGCTGCCCGCAAAACATGGAGCGGAGCCACCCGTGAAAACGGAATGGAGCCACCCACGAATGGAGCGAGCCGCCGCCACCACGGAGGGCCGACTCGGCGAGCCGCCGCAAAGACGGAGGGAGACAAGAAGCGAACATAGAGAAACACAGAAGAATGGACACACAGCAAGAGCAAGCAGAAGGGTGGGGGGGATGTGTAATAAAAATAAAAAAAATAAAAATAAAATAAAATAGCTTGCCTAAACTAAAAAAAAACAAACAAACAAAAAAAACATGCCTGAGACATGAATTTGGCTAACTCGCCATGGCCTTGGTGGCTGTGGGCTCATCAGATGATTCGATACCCAATGCTCTTTGTAATCCCGAAGGGCAGCCTACATAACGCCTCTTCTTATTTGTTAATCAAAGAGTTAGTGAATACCTACAGCCTGCCATATTGGGCAGCTAGCTCAGACATTGTTCAGTTGCCAGAAGCAGACTCCCTGGCATGCTTTCAAGCAAAGGGGGGTTTGGTATTGGTAGGATATAAGAGTATCTTAAGAGCTTTTAGAGGGGCATTAGAGCTGTAAGGATATCTGGAAGTAGGACTAAGAAAGCAATCAAAGGTCAAGGTTATAGACTTCCCTAGGAATAAAAGGTAGAGAGAGAAGTACATCCTTTTATCACATTTATTCTTCTTTGTAGACCAATTCTTTTTTTGGTGCACAGGGCCCTACAGTGACCACCAGTGATGACAGATTCAGTCCATGAGTTTACATGTTTTATAAAGCTGGTCTCTGTTCCTGAGAGTCTGAATAGCAACTAAAATCTTCTGAGGATGTCATCAAAAATGATGGAGTAGAGAATGGGGTCCACAAAAGCAATGAAGCTGGTAAAAACTGTAAGAAACAACTTTTTCAAAACTTTGGAATCTAATCAAAGACTTGGAGGAAATGGGAACGCTTAATTATGAAAGAAGCTGCTGAATCTTGGAAGAGAGCACTGCGGCATTTTGACTTACCACTTCCCTTCCCCCACTCCCCAGTGCAGCAGCCATGAAGACAGCAGCTTTGCTGGTGCAGAATGCAGGTACCAGGGGCAATACAAACCTTATTCCAAAAGAGTTGTGGTTGTCCATTTTGATCTGCCCGGTGGCTCCCTGAAGGACTGGCCTTTTTTTTTTTTTTTTTTTTTTTTTGCCTGCCTTGGGGTATCTCCAGTGCTGAAGCAGCTTCCCCGGTGGCTTTCTCCAAAAGCACTGAAAGGTGTATGTATTAGCCACAGCCCCCTGGGGCAAGGGATAACAGCATTAGACAGACCAAAAAGAGAGGGAAGGAAGAGACTGAAGAAATAGCGGGGGAATAAGGGCGTTGAAAAGCTTCTACACACACGGGGGAATCAAAATGCCATGCACCTGCTCAGGGAAGACCTGAGAAGATCCTAAGCTTTCCTCCTCTGACTTTAAGCGGACATGAAGGGTAAGGCAGAATGCTACATGGCATGTTCCTAGAAATATTTAAATGACCAAAACTGGGTCCAGAAGAAATGGAAAGTCTGAATAGACCTATAACGAGTAAAGAGATGGAATCATTCATCAAAAAGCCTTGGGAACCGGCTGTGGCTCAATTGGTTGGGCTCTGGTTTACCACATGGGAGGCCCCGGTTTTGGTTCCTGGGGCCTCCTGGCGAAGGCAAGCCGCTGCACAGTGAGCTGACGCGGCAGGGGAAGATAAGCAGACACGGAGAAACGCAAAGCAAAAATGAACACAGTGAGTGCAAGCAGCAAGGGGGGATATATAAATAAATAAAAATAAATCTTAAAAAAAAAAAAAGGCCTTGAACCAGATGGCTTCACTGGTGAATTCTATTAAATACTTTTTAAAATTAACACCAATTCTTCTCAAACTCTTCCAAAACAACAGAATAGTAGGGAATAATTCCTAACTCATTCAATGATATCACAGCCAGACAAAGAAAGCTAGAAAGCATATCCATTATGAATATAGATGCAAAATTCCTCAACAGAAAACTATCAAACTGGACCCAGCAACATATTAAAGGGTTATGTACAATGACTAAGTATAATTTATCCCAGGAATGTAAGGTTTGTTCAACATATTGTGATTAATTAATGTAATACATCACATTAATAAAATTAAAAGAAGCACATGAAAGCTCAATAGATGCAGAAAAAGAATTTAACAAAATCCAACACTCCTGCATGCTAAAAAACACTCAACAAACTAGGCACAGAGAACTTCTTCAATCTGATAAATAGCATCTACAAAAAACTAACAACTAACACCATACCTAATGGTTAAAAACTGAATGATTTTCCTCTAGGATCTTGAACAAGACAAGGTTGTTTGCTCTTTATACTCCTATTTAACATTTTACTGGAAATTCTAACCAGAACTATTAGGCAAGAAAATGAAATAAAAGGCATCCATGTTAGAAAGAAAGAAGGAAAACTGTCTCTATTCAAAAATTACATGATCTTATATATACAAAATCCTGAAGAGGACACACTCTAAAACTGATAGAGCTAATAATCTAGTTCAGTAAGATTGCAGGATTCAGGATCAATATGCAAAAACTAGTTGTTTTTCTGTCCACTAGGAATGAGCAATCTGAAAATGAAATTGAGAAAACAATTCCATTTACAATAGAAAAAACAATCACTTAGGAATAATTCAACCAAGGGAGTTCAAGATGTGTACAGTGAAAACTAGAAAACGTTGCTGAAAAAAATTTTTGGTATATGTCCCAAATATTACATGGTACATACTTATACTAAAAAAAAAATATTGTTTCGCTCAAGTTTAAATCAAACTGGGCATCTCCTGAATTTATTTGCTAAGCCTGGCTGACCTTCCTTCTAGATAACAAGGCAACACAAATGATTAGTATCTCTGTGGTCTTCACAGCTATTTACTCAGCAAGTATTCAATTTTTCTGTATTTTTCACCAATGAACATTATAACAAAGCTACATAAACAGGATCCTGGGGCCTGAGACTCTGCTGACAGGTGCAGTGACTCCATGCCCCCATATGGGAAGGCCCAGGCAAGGCTCACTCACTCCAGAAATTGTCATTCTATGCCCACATTTCCATTGGCACTGGTCAAACAGATGGTCAGGTCCAGCCTGGGATGTGAAGCAGGGTCCTGACTCCAGTTCTGGACATCAGAGGCTGTTATTTGGAGAGCCAGGCCTTGGGATCCATCCTGGAACAGAGGAAATCAACTAAAGTCCTCTCAGGTTTCAATAATTTGGGGGTCCAAAATTTTTCCTAAACCCTCATTTAGTATATACTCAATGATGTTCCTCTTTTCGTTTGTTTCCTAGACAATTGGCTAAGACTTTGCCCCTTCATGGTTGCATAGATTGGGGGTCTTTTAGCAATTTTCTTTACGAATGTCTTTTGGTGGGTTATTTTCAAATGACTCCCACACATATATGATTTATTTTTTTCATATTAGGACTATATGCTTGATTATTCTTTTTTCCAAACAAATCCTTTGCCTTTCCGCCATGCTTCTTATTTCATCATACCTCCTATCAACTGGACATGACCAAATACACCTTCTGGTCGGCCCATGTGGTTCCACCTGTCCCCACCACTTCTCGGTCTTATACGTCTTGGGGGTCCTAAATCAGGAAGTTAGCCTTTTACTGTTAGAGTCAGTGATGGCCCCAGACTGGTGCATGAGCTTACTTAATCATTTATCTGTGTCTCTTGATTGTAGTCACACAAAATAGACTTCCCGGTTTTCTTATTAACGTGCTAGTTATCTCCATTTTCTTCTGTACAGATCTATAAATTGCAGAAGGAGTCCAGAAAGACAACATCCTGGATTTTGTTTTTCCATTTTTGTAAGGGGAATTCTGGTCACTTCTGCAGATTTTGATGCAGTTTACAGCTGCAGTCCTTTGGGATGAAATTGGAGGTGGAACAATAGGGTGAGACACAAGGCCTCAAAGGCATCTGCAGTACAAAAGTGGAGCTCACCTGGGGATGAGGTGATACCATGCACCACCTCCTCTGATTGTCTACGAACACCAAGATCATCACCTTAGTGACTTCCACTGTGAAATGATCCAGATGATTTCCCTGACAGCATCATCTGAGAATAGCCAGGCTGTTTGAGAGCAAAGGCATACTGGGGTGCGCCAGGGAACATGCTGGAACAGAAGATAGAGTCTATGCACTTAGATAAAACAATGAAAAGGAGAGCACAGGAAGACACTGGTTCTTGGCATTTTGTCTAAAGTTTACTTCTAGTTCTTTGTTCTGCAGGCCAACATTTAGATCTTTCTTTTTCAAAACATTAATGCTTATTTATAATTTTTATGTCCCCAATTTTTTTTACAATTGCCAAAGCTATTGGAAAGCTGAAAAAAAAAACCATAGTGTATCCATCACCCAGATCACCAATTGTTAGCATTTTTCTACATTCGTTATCTCTTGTTCACGCTGTCATATGCTTTCTTCCCAAATAATGTTTTTGCATTGCATTTGGTTTTCTCTTTAGTCTCTCTCTTTTAACACTTTTTGCAATTGCTTTATTGAGCTATAATTCATCTAACATAAAATACCCCCTTTTAAAGTGTACAATTCAGTGATTTTTAGTACATTTATAGACTTTGCAAATACTACTAGTATCAAATTTTAGAACATTTCCATCATCCCAAAAGTATTAAGTCAGTACTTAACTGCCCCTGCCCTTCCCAGTCAACCTCCCTAAATCCCAACCCCTGGCAAATACTCATCTACTTTCTGTCTCCATGAATTTGCCTATTCCATACATTTCACTTAAACAGAATTATACAATGTATGACATTTTGTGTCTAGCTTTTGTCACATATAATATCTTCAGTGTCTGTCCATGTTATATCATGTATCAGTACTTCATTCCATTTTACAGCCAAATCATATTAATTGTGTTGATATATCACATTTTTTAAATCCATTCATCAGTTGTTGAACATGTGGGTTGTTTCTAATTTTGGCAGATAGGAATAATGCAGCTGTGAACTTTCATGTTCAAATTTTTATGTGGACATATGTTCTCATTTCTTACAAGTATGGAATGGCTGGGTCATATGGTAACACCATGTTTAATATTTTGAGGAACTGTTAAGCTTTTCCAATGTGGTTGCACCATTTTACAATCCTACCACCAATATGTAGGGTTCCAGTTTCTCCAGATTCTCATTAGACTTGTGAATGTCTCTTTTATTTTGGCCATTCTGGTAAGTGTGAAGTGGTATCACACTGTGGTTTTGATTTGCATTTCCCTAATGTCTATGTTCATCATTTTTTCATGTGCATTTTAGAGAAATGTCTATTCAGATCCTTTGCCCATTTTCTGATTGGGTCACTTTTTTGCTGTTGAGTTGTAAGAGCTCTTTGTATATTCTGGATGGAACTCTCTTATCAAACATAAGTAGCAAATATTTGCTCCCATTCTGTGGGCAGTCCTTTCCCTGTTCACTTGTGTCCTTTGAAGCACAGACATCTTTTATTTGGATGAGGTCCAATTTACCTTCTTTTTTTGATTTGTGTTCTGGTGACATATCTGAGAAACCATTGCATAATCCAAGGTTACAAAGATTTACACCTATGTCTTCATCTGAGTTTTAGAGTTTCAGCTCCAAGAGCTATTTTGAGTTTATTTTTGTGTGTCATGTGAGGTAGGAGTCCAGCACGAGTCTTTTCATGTGGATATACCATTGTCTCAGCAACAGTTGTTGAAAAGACTTTCCTTTATCCATTGAATTTTCTTGGCACCCTTGTCAAAAATCAAATGACCACAAATGTAAGGGTTTATTTCTGGACTATCAATCCTATTCTATTTATATATGACACTGTCTTGATTACTGTACATTTGTACTCAGTTTTGAAATTGGGAAATTAATCCTCTACATTTGTTCTTTTTCAAGATGGCTTGGCTATTCGGGATCCGAAGCATTTGCCTATGGGTTTTAGGATCAGCTTGTCAATTTCTGCAAAAAATGCCAACTGGATTTTGATAGGCCTTGTGTCAGTAGATCAATTTGGGGGGGATTACCATCTTAACAATATTCAGTGTTCTGATCCATGAACTTGGGATGTCTTTTCATTTATTTACATCTTTAATTTCTTTCTCTACAAAGTTTGTACTTCTTTTGTCATATTTATCCCTAAGTATTTTATTATTTTTGATGCTACTGTAAATGGACTTGCTTTCTTAATATTGTTTTTGATTGTTTATTACTAGTGCATACAAATAAAGTTGATTTTTGTATATTGATCTTGTATCCTGCAGCTTTGCTGAACTTGTTTATTGTTTATAATAGTTTGTGTGTATTCGTTCAGTTAGTCTATATACATCTGTGAACAGAGAGAGATTCACTACTTGCTTTCTAATCTGGATGACTCTTATTTACCTTCCTGCATAATTATCCTGCCTAGAACCTCCAGTACAATGTTGAATAGAAGTGGTAAGACCAAACATCCTTGGTTTGTTCTTGATCTTAGGGAGAAATCATTCAGTCTTTCATCTTTCACCATTTAGTATGATGAAAGCTGTGGGCTTTTCTGTAGATAGCCTTTTTCAGGGTACAGAAGTTCCCTTCTGTCCTCCTTTGAGGGTTTTTTAAAATCATGAAAGGGTGTTATATTTTCCAAATGCTTTTTCTGTGTCTAATGAATTGATCATGTGATTTTTTTTGTCTTTTATTCTATTAATATGTGTATTACTTTGATTTTTGTATGTTAAATCAACTTTACATTCTTGGGATAAATCCCAATTACTCCTGGTATGTGCCCTTTTTATATGTTGCTGGAATTAGTTCGTTTATTTTGTTTGTTTTTATTTTGTGTACTTTGTTGAGAATTATTGCATCTATAGTCATGAAGGATATTAGTCTGTAGTTTTATTTTTCTTGTGATGTCTTGTCTGGTTTTGTTATCTGGATATATACTGGTCTAGGAGAATGAGTTGGTAAGTGTTCCCTCCTCTTCTATTTATTGGAAGAATGTATGAAGAATTGGTGTTAATTCTTCTTTAAACCTATGATGAAGTCATCTGGGCTGAGATTTTCTTTGTGGCAAGATTTCTGGTTACTAATTTATTCTCTTTATTTGTTATATATCTGTGGCAGTTTGGCATTGTTTATGAATTCCAAAAATAGATGTTGGATTATGTTTGTAAACTGGTCTATATCTGGGCAGGATTAAATTTTGATTAAGGCATTCATTGGGCCACGTCAGTAGGATGTTGATTCCCGCCCCCCTTGGTGGGTGGAGTCTCACAGATAGAACTACATGGCAGAGCGGAGGAGTGAGCTGGAGTTTTGATGCTGAGTTTTAAGCTGGAGCCTGGGAAGTAAGCACAGAAGGAGCAGAGCAGCTGAGCTGGAGAGCATCGAGCCCCAGGGAGAGAGACAGAGCTGTTTCCTTGATAGTCTACAGCTGATCTCAGAGAGAAAACAGAGGTGCTGAGCCCAGAGAGAAATGAGCCCCGGGAAGAGAGGAACCCAGGAAGCCTGGACTCTGGCAGACATCAGCAGCCATCTTGCTCCAGCACGTGGCAATAGACTTTGGTGAGGGAAGTTACTTAGACTTTATTGCCTGGTAACTGTAAGCTTCTACTCCAAATAAATACCCTTTATAAAAGCCAACCAATTTCTGGTATTTTGCATCAGCACCCCTTTGGCTAACTAATACAACATCTATTTAGATTTTCTAGCTCTTCTTAAGCCAATTTGAGTACTTTGTATTTTTCTACTAATTTGTTAATTTAATCTTGGTTCCCTAATTTTTTGGCATACAATTGTTCAAGTTATCACCTTATAATCCTTTTTTTAAATTTCTGTATGGTTTTTAGTAAAATTCCATAATTCCTGTGTTGTTGTTTTTTTTTTTTTGTAATTTGAGTTTTTTCTTTTGTTTTTGGTCAGTCTACCTAGAATTTATCAATTTCTTTTATACTTTGAAGGAAGTTTTGGCTTTGTTGGTTTCTCTGTTTTTGTTTACTACTTCATTTATTTATGCTGTAATCTTTATTATTTCCTTCCTTCTGCTTGCTTTGGGTTTAATTTGGTCTTCTTTACTAGTTTCCTAAAGTCAACTATTAGATTGTTGGTTTAATATATTTCTTTTTTTAATATGTGCATTCACAGATAAAAATTTTCCTCTAAGCACTGCTTTGTTGCCTCTCATGAATTTTTATATGTTTTTGTTTTCATTCATCTCAAGTATTTTCTAATTTCCCTTGTGATTTCTTTTAGTTTGTCTAGTTGTTTTAAAGTGATAGTCAAGTCTTTTGTTTCCTTGTTAATCTTCTGTTTAGTTGTTCTATCCATTATTTGAAGTGGGATTATTGAAATCTCTAACTACTCTTCTAAAATTATTTCTCCTTTAAATTCTGTCAGATTTTATTTCATGTATTTTGGGAGCTCTGTTGTTAGACGCATACATTTTTATAATTTGATGTCTTTCTGGTAGGTTGACTTATATCATTATAAAATATTCTTTTGTCTTAAAGTCTATTTTGTCTGATAATAGTATAACCACTCTAACTTGCTTTTGAGAACTGTTTGCAAGTTGTATCTTTTTTCATCCTTTTACTTTCAAACTGTAACTCTGAATCTAAAGTGAGTCTCCTGTAGAGAGCATATGATTGGGTCATTTTAAAAAATTCATTTTGTCATTCTCTGCCTTTTGGTTGGAGTGTTTATCCATTTTGATACCCATGTTCTTTCTGTTACTATATATATTTTTAAATTGTTTTCTTAGTGGTTGCCCTGGGGATTACAATTAACATCTTAAGTTAAAACCATCTAATTCAAATTATACCCATTTAATTTTATAGTATACAAAGACTGTTCTCCAATATAATTCCATTCTATCCTTTCTCCTTTGTGCTACTATTATCATACAATGTACTTCTGCATATAAGCCCATGAGTATTGGTTTATAATTATGGCTTTATGCAGTTGCCTTTTTAAAATATGTTTTATCATTGGACTTTATTTTTATACCAGTTTTGATTTATAGACAAATTGAGTATAGGGACTTCTCACATACTCCTGCACAAAGTATACTCTATTATTAATATCTTACATTAATATGATATATTTGTGTCAATTAATGAACCAACATTGATATATTATTATTAATTAAAGTTCATGCATTGGCCAAGTTTCCTTAGCTTTTCCCAAATATCCTTTTTCTGTTCCAAGATTCCACCCAGGATACCACATCATACCTGGCTGTCGTGTCTCCTCAGGTTCCTCTTGGCTGCGATGGTTTCTCAGGCTTTCCTTATTTTTGATGACCTTGACAGTTTTGAGGAGCACTGGTTAGGTATGTTGTTAGATGGCCGCCTCTTGGAATTTTCCTGAAGTTTCCCTCGTGACTAGGGTGGAGTCATTACTTTGAGGAAGGAAGATCACAGAGGTTAAATCCCATTTTCATCACATCATACCTAGTTTACATCCTATCAGCATGTTTTATGCCTGTTAATGTTGACCTTGATCACCTGCCTGAGACTGGTGTTTTTCAGGTTTCACCACTGTAGAGTTACTCTTTCTGCTTCTTTCACTACTGTACTCTTTGGAAAGAAGTCAATATGTACAGCCCACATGTGAGGAGAACGGACTTGTGCTACCCCTCTTTTAGAATGGAATATCTAAACACTTCATGTGGAATCATATGCCTGGGAGAGTTATCACTTCTCTATTTATTGATATTAGTATGGATTCAAAGATATTTATTTTATACTTTGTGTTATAATCCAATATTACTTTAGTTTGTTGCTCCAATTGTTCCAGCGTTGGCAAGTGAAAACTTTTTCAGTTGGCTCATGTAACCCTTAGCTATACAACCATCAAAGTGGTTTTTTCCTTTGTTTATTTGTTTCTGAGAATGCCCTTACTTTTTCAAATCTTTTTCTTTATTAGAGAAATTATGGGTTTACAGAACATTCGTGCGTAAAATACAGGATTCCCATAACCACTCCACCACCACCACCTTGCACTGGTGTGGAACATTTCTTACAATTAATGATAGCACATTTTTATAATTGCACTATTAATTAAAGTCCATGGTTTGACTTCGGGATGACTCTTGGAATAGTGTAGTTCCGTGGATTAAAAAAAATTTTATTCTGTTACCATATATACAATCTAACATTTCTCCTTTTATTCATATTCAGTTACATATTTCAGTGCTGTTAATTGCTTTCACAATGTTGTGCTACCATCACCACCATCCCTTACCTAAACATTTCCATCATTCCAAAGAGAAACCCTGTCCATTTTAAGCCTTAACTTCCCATTACCTATCCCTACCCTGTCGCTGGTAACCTATATTCTAGACTCTGATTTTATGGATCTGCTTATTCTGATTGTTTCAAACCAGTGCTATCATACAAGACTTGTCCTTTTTTGTCCGGCTTATTTCACTCAACATGATGTCTTCAAGGTTCATCCATGTTGCCACTTGTATCAGGACTTCATTCCTTTTTCTGGCTGAATGATATCCCATTTTTGTATATACCACATTTTATTTATCCATTCATTAGTTGATGGACTCTTGGGTTGCTTCCATCTTTTGGCAATTGTGAATAATGCAGCTATGAACATCGGTGTTCAAATATCTGTTCAAGCCCCTGCATTCAGTTCTTTTGGGTATATACCTAGTAGTGGGATTGCCAGGTCTTATGGTAGTTCTATACTTAGCTTTCTTCTCTGCCCTCCACCCCCGATGGCTCCCTCATCTGTTTGCTTGTTGTTTTGCTCGTTTCCTGGGTTTTTTTTTTCTTTAGGAGGCACGGGGAACCAAACCCAGGACCTCCCCTGTGGGAGGCAGGTAATCAACTGCTTGAGCCACATAGGCTCCCTGCTCATTTGTTTTTGCTTGTTGTCTTCTCATTGTCTTGCTTGTTGTTTTTGCTCATTGTGTGCACATTGTTTTTGCTTGATGTCTGCTTGTTTTTTTTTCTCATTGTTTGTCTTCTTTAGGAGGCACCGGGAACTGAACCTGGGACGTCCCATGTGGGAGGCAGGCACTCAACTGCCCGAGCCACAACCACTCCCTAGCTTTCTTTTTTTGCGGTAATAAACTTTATTTTTAGAGAAGTTTTAGATTTACAGTAAAATTACACCAAACGTATAGGGAATCCCCATATAACCCCCACCCCACACCCACACACAGTTTTCCCTATTATTAGCATCTTCCATTAGTCTGTCATTGCAGTGTCATACAAAACTATTTCAGTGACCTAAAAATGCCTTATGTTCCACCTAGCCTTCCCTTCCTATCCCTTCTGAATCCCTGGCAAGCACTATCTTTATATCAGTGTTACAAGTTCTTCTGTTAACACAATAGAATGACTACAAGAACAATAAATCGACTTTGGCCATGGTTACACTCCACCCTTATGTTTGTTCATTCCTCAGTCCTGAGGGATTTGGAATGATGTCTACTTTGATTGCATCAGGCTAAGAGGGGACTTAGGTATTATGGGGCAAATGGAAGGAATTGTTTCACTTGCAGTTGTAGATACGCCTTGTTTTTTGGGATGGGACTTGTCCAGCATTATCATTTTGTCAGTTGTCTGGGGCAAGCCTGAGGACCTGGAGAGTAGGAGTTGGCTGCAACTCTGCTGGGATTCAGGGATCAAGTGGCATATGAACAAATCCAATGATTTAAGTCTCTGAGAGATATATTTAATGAGTATATTTTAAATTATAGGCTCAAATAAAAGGAGTAGAAGAATCTTGAGTAGAGGAATTATAAATGAGTATGACTATGTTATATTGGAGAAATAGATTATCATATATTCCCAAATAGGGCCAAATAAAATGGCAAAAATCTCTGGAATATATAAACCATGCCTAACAAAAGAAAACAGGCCAATATGCCAACCCCTCAATCTTAATGCTTTTATGAACCTTATTCCTGTAAAAATGAAACTTAGGCTAATTATAATTAATGCCTAAGAGTTATCTCCTGAAAACCTCCAGATTACTCAAATGTGGCCTCTCTCTAAGCCAAATTCAGCACATGGACTCACTACCTGCCACCTCCCCATCCCCACGTGGGACATGACTCCTGGAGATGAGCCTTCCTGGCACCAAGGGATTATTACCAAGCACTAACCAGTGATGCATTTGGGAAAAGACCTTACCAAAATGGGGAAACAATAAATTTTTTTAAAAAAAGAGTTTTCATGGCTAAGAGATTTAAAAGTGACTTGGGAGGTCATTCTGGAGGTTACATTTCTGCAGGTCTCAGGCAGATTTTACCAACTGCTACAGTAAACAAAGCCTCAAACAAGAGTGCTCCCGAGGGTGCTAGGGACATCTGGTCACTATTGGCAAGGCACACAGTAGCATGGAACCAGCACCCTTTTATGATAACACAGGATGCTCCAGTCTTGCCTTATATATTTCATGCCTCAGTCCTAGAATCAACCATTTCTCCAAGGACTCCTGGTTTATTTTACTGGAGAATAGTATTAGAAACCAAGATGTGGGCGTTTGATGTACTCACTGGTACTGGGATGTCATTTCTTTTAGGCCGTCTGAGCTGACAGAGCAAAGAAATATATGAGTATATACTAAGCCATCTGTAGGCACATATCTATAAATGTTTCTGCATGTAGCCATCCATATCTATATTAAGTTCAACTTGACTTCTTTTTTATTCACGGTATACTTTTATAATCCTTTTCTGTATCTGAGGGGTTGATAGTAATGTCCCCCTTTCATTCCTAATTTGTGTCCTCTCTTTTTTCTTTGTCAGTCTAGCTAAGGTTTGTCGATTTTATTGATCTTTTCAAATAACCAAATTTTGGTTTGTTGATTTTCTCTATTGTTTTGTAATTCTCTATTTCATTTCTCTTCACTCTAATCTTTGTTATTTCCTTTCTCCTGCTTGCTTTGGGCAGTATTTCTTGCAGGGCAGGTCTGCTAGCAATGAATTCATTCAGTTTTTTGTTTATCTGTCTTAGTTACTCCTTTGTGTTGAAGGATTATTTTTCTGGATAATGAATTCTTGGTGAAAATATATTTCTTTCAGTACTTTAAAGATATAATCCACTGTCTTCTGGCCTCCATGGCTTCTGATGAGAAGTCAACCTTTAATCTATTGAGAATGACATGTATATGATAAATCACTTCTCTCTTGCTGCTTTCAAGAGTCTTTCTTTGTCTGTGGCTTCTGACAGTTTAATTATAACATGTCTATGTATATATCTCTTTGAGTTTATCCCAGATGGAGTTTTTGAGATTCGTGGATATACTCAAATATTATTTTGTGGCTTTTTCTGTTGGTCTGCTAGATGTTTTCCCACAGTCTCTGAGTCTCTGTTCATTTTTCTTCACTACGTTTTCTATTTTTTTCCCTCCAACTGGATAATCTCAATTGACTTGTCTTCAACTTCTCTGATTCTTTTTCCTGACACTTAAAATCTGCTCTTGAGTTTCTCTAGTAAAATTTATTTTGGTTATTTTATTTTTGAACATCACAGTTTCCATTTGGTTCTTTTTAGTAATTTCTATCTCTATATCAATATTAGATGGTTGAGACATTGTTTTCTCACTTTTCATTAATATTTAAACATGGTTTCCTTTCATTCCTTGAACACATTTGTGGTATCTGATTTATAGTAGCTACCCATAATTTAGGTTTCCTCAAAGTCAGTTTCTTTAGACTGCATTTTTCCAATATATTGACTATTCTTCCCTGTTTCTTTTCATTTCTCTTTTTTGTTGTTGTTGTTCAAAACTTGACATTTTTAATGCCTGGCAACTGTGGAAATCAGATTTCCACCACCCGCCAGATTTTGTTATTGTTGCTGTTTGCTGCCACTACTTTTGTCATTTACTTTTGTGGTAACTTCCTGGCCTGATTTTGTAAAGTCTGTACTCAGTTTTGTGCAGCCACTGAAGTCTCTGCACAGTTTGCCTATCAGACAGCTGATGATTGGACAGAGAATTCTTTAAATGCCTTGAGAAGCTAAGTCTCACAGCCTTTGCCAGGGGGATGTGTGTGTTGGGACATGCTCTGACAGGCAGCTTACAACACCCCCTCAGCCTTCACTTCCTGTTGCACAGTCTCAGGTCAGCCAGAGGTGAGAAGTGAGTGCCCTCTCAGGACTTTCCTGGAATACAATCGTTCTGCACTTGTGTGTGTCCTTCTATATTCTCAGGAATGTGTTTCAGCTTTCCAACTGTCCCCATAGACATCTAATTCTTCAGTATTTCCTTTTAAGTTTTCAAGTCAACCTCTTCTGAGCCCCAACTGGTAATGCCTCCTTAGGCAGCTACAATGTTAAAAAAAATTGCCTCTGATTGTTTTTGACAAACACTAGGCATATGGCTTATCTTGCTGTGTCAGTTCAAATAAAGACAAGCCATGAGAGTAGAGCTTTCAGAGGAGCTTTTCAAGTCAAATAGTGCAATCCTCTGGGGATGGGGGTTTTGGGGAGTTCCCAAGTGTTCTGCCCCTCCCAGTGCCTTCTAGGCTGCTGGTTTTCACAGCTACTATTGTTGTAAAGTTCCTGATTTTCAAGGCTACCATGGCTCTGGAGAGGGAAGATGGGGATAGGACAAGTGAAAACATTACAAAGCTCACCGTTCTTATGAGGTTCCGTTGTATTTCTTGAATAAACACTCCTCAGATTGTTGCAACCATTTGGTTAATTTCCAGACTTCTGAAAAAGTTGATTTTGACAAGTTTTCACATGGTTTTCAACAGTAGTAATGATGTAGATAACCTTGGGTTTCTATAGAAAAGAAATACACAAAATTCTGAAATATATAATGATAGGAACTTGCCCTTTTAGAGCAAATATCTAAGTTTTCCCTTTAGTGCCTATGTAGCAGTTTGGCAGTTTGATATAGTTATGAATTCCAAAAGTAGATATTGGATTGTGCTTGTAAACTGGTCTGTTAATCTGGGCATGATTAAGTTATGATTAGGACATTGACTGGGCCACATCAGTAGGGTGTTGAGCCCCACCCCTTGGTGGGTGGGGTCTCAAAGATAAAAGACATGGCAAACAACAGAGTTGGAGTTTTTTTGAGTTGGAGTTCTGATGTCGGAGTTTTGATGCTGGAGCCCGGGGAGGCGAGCAGACAGAGGAGCTTGGTCGTGAAGAAGGAGAGAAGGCCCCGGGATAGAGACGAGCCATTTGCCTGATAGTCTACAGCTGGCCTTGTGGAGGAAACAGAGAGGCTGAGCCCGGAGAGAAATGGAGCCCCAGGAAGAGAGGAACCCAAGAAGCCTAAACCCTGGCAAATGTTGGCAGCTGTCTTGCTCCAACACATGGCCATAGACTTTGGTGAAGGAAGTAACTTATGCTTTGTGGCCTGGTGACTGTGGGCTTCTACCCAAGATAAATACCCTTTATAAAAACCAACCAGTTTCTGGTATTTTGCATCAGCACCCCTTTTGGCTGACTAATACAGCATGTATCTAAGTTTGTGCGTGGTTTATAGTAGAGTATACCTGCAATTCAACTTTGTATTTTTGGCAATTTTACAGGTATTCTAGTCATGGAATATATAGTTACCATTAATGAATTAAAACCCATTATCACTTTTTACTACAAAAATAAATGTTTTCCCTATTGCAATCTTAAATTTCCTACTTGTATTATGCCATCTACTTTTAATCACTTTCTAATAATTTTTAAATTATTTGTATTTAATATTTTCTTAATTTATTATAAGGCTCCTTAAAATGTAAGGAAAGTGGAACTAACCAAACCACTCCCTCTTCCTTTTCACTGAGAGGCAGTCGCCTCAGAAAAAAATGTTGTCTTGCACAAGTTATTACTTGTTTTCTTTTTCTTCTTTTATGTACTAAGCCCAAAAGCTTTTTCTCTTGATGATTTCTAAGTCCATATAGCCATACAGGCATGATTGTTATATAAAACAATTTCTTTTTCCTGAAGGAAAAGTTAAATTAGAAATAATTTTGATTAATAAGTATAAGGGATATGGTTTAATATATCTTTGTTTTTCAATTATTCAGAGTTTATTTTGGTCTAGCATACTTGGAAGCCATAAATCACTTAGTTTCTGAGTAAATTGTTAGGGAAATATAAAATTTATAAAACATTCTACTTGGCCAAGACACAAACATATTTCAAATAGAAGATTCTAAAATAAGCATCTTGCAAATTTAGGAATGGAAATTTTATGTCTCCAATTAAGTATTACAATTGATTTGTTGAGAAGGCATCTTTCCAAACAATTACTTTCAAAACTTTGCAAATGCTGAGCACTAATTGTAACCAAATTATCTCTATATATTTGCATAAATCAAAGTCCAAGATCAGAGTTCATTAGTAAAAACTGTTCTTTTTCTATCCAGTTCTCTTGCCAAGATTGGAATCTTTTTCACCATTTCAGAACCTCCACATTTTAAAGCCAACAAGTGTAGGAACATATTTGTTATGTTTTCTGCTGCATATTCTTTAAGTTTGTTTGGGGGCGGACAATCAAAATTCATTCTCCTCTTCCCAGTAGGGCACTAGAAGTCTAGCAACTGTATTTGCCAGACTCTCTTACCTTCAGTATTCTGGATACAATTCTCCTAATAAGACCTGCTCATGCAAGCCTTGAAAGGTGAATTTGAAACAGAACCCATTTCTTCATGTAGCAGTTTGATATTACTTATGAATTAAAAAAATAGATACTGGATTGTGTTTGTAAACTGGTTTGTTCCCCTGGGCATATTAGATTGTGTTAGATTCAGAGAGGTTTCACTTTTACTTTATTAAATTATACTTATATTTGACCACATTATTAGGGCATGCAGGGCTGAGTCTCCACCCCCTTGGTGGGGATAAAACAGACTCTCACATGGAAACAAATATACTGGAGAAGAACACAGAGAAATAGAGAGGGCTCCATAGACATAGCAGAAGCCCTGGGAAGAGAGATGAGCCTGATAGTCTACAACTGACCTTGTGGAGAGAATGGAGCAGCTGAGCCCACAAAGAGACAAGCCCTGGGGAGAGAGACAAGCCTTATACCAGCCTCTAGCTGAGATCAGAAGAAGCTGGGACCACAGAGCCTTAAGAGGAAGAAGGAAGGCTGAACCCTTGCAGATGCTGCCTGCCATCTTGATTCAATACGTGGCAACAGAGTTTGGTAAAGAAGTAACCTTGAGTTGGACTCTTCAGGGCCTTGTGACTGTAAGCTTCTACCCTAAATGAATACCCTTTATAAAAGCCGCTGATTTCTGGTACTTTGCATCAGCACCCCTTTGGCTGACTAATACAGAATTTGGTACTGGAAAGTGGGGTGTTGCTTTTGCAATTACCAAAATGCTGGAACAGTTTATGAATGAGGAAGGAGTGTTTTTTGAAGGAATTGTAAGATGCTTCATGGAAAAGGCCTAAATTGCTTTGGAGAGACTGTTGGTAGTAATATGGAGCCTAAAGTTATTTTTGATGAGGTCTTAGAAGGAAATAATTGGGAGATGTTTGATAGAAAAGGCCTAAAGTGCTTTGAAGAGACTGTTTGTAGGAATGTGGATGCTAAAGAGACTTTTTATGAGGCCTTAGAAGTAAATGATGAAACTATTATTGGAAACTGGAGGAAAGGTGATCTGTGTTTTAAAGTTGCAGGGGACTTAGCAAGATTGACCCCAAAGACAGAATTTGAAAATGGCGAGCCTAAGCATTTAGCTGAAGAACTTTTCAAAGTAAACTCAGAGAATGCGGCTTGGCTTCTCTTTGCAGCTTATTATAAAATTCTAGACAAGAGAGATGAGCTGAGAACTGAATTGTTGGGCACAATGAAACCAGAAACTGATTCCAGAAATTCCAAGACTCTGGAAATCAAGCCCCCAGGCAATAGTGCCCCATTTGAGGAATTAACTAAACTTGGAACTTGTAAATCAGGATTGAAAATGCAGTTATCTAGGAAAGACTTGTGGAAAGTCTTACTGTTTGATGGCTTAGACCCCTGCTTCTTGCATGCTAAACTATCAAGCTTTTTGAGAGAGCTGTATGAACAAAACCACTGTCATCCTGGGACTAAAAGGGACATTGAAGGGAAAGATGGAAGGGAAAATGGCTTTAAGAGGAAAACCATGGAAGCTGAGATCTTGAATTAAGACATCTCCTTAGGCCAAGAAAGGAACCCTACCCATGTGTACAGAGAGGGTGAGTTTGCCCCAGCAGTTGAAGAGGGTGGATGTTCCAGCCTGAAGTTCTAGGAGATTTTTTCCAGGCTACAGAGAGGGTGGAGCACATTCCCCAAGGATTGGGGAGAGTAAGATTGACACCCCATAGGTCTAAGAAGGGTGGGCTTGCCCTCCATAGATTAGGGAAGGCCAGGTTGCTAACTCACTGCTCTGAGAGGGTTGGGCCTGTAGGCCAGAGATTAGGGAGACTGTTGCCTCCCCTTCCCTGTACTAAGGGGGTTCACACTCTACCCCAAAGATTGGTTAAGCTGTGGCCATCACCCCAAAGCTCTTGGAGGGTAAGGTAGCTTAGTCACTACCCAGTTGCTTGATGAGGATGGAACCAAGAAAATGGATACTAGGCAAGCCTGTAGAAAGGGTGGGTCCCCATGAGGCCCCAGGGAGAAGAAATAATCATCTTGAGAATAACTCTCAGCCTTTGAAATCTAATGAAGTATGCCCTGCAGGTTTTCAGAACTGTTCTGGACCCGTGACTCATGTTTCTCTCCTAATTTCTCCTTATGGTAATGCAAATGTTTATCCTTTGTCTGTCCCTTTCTATATTGGAAACAGATAGATTGTTTTGTAAGTTTCAGAGGTCTACAGCCAGATGGGACTTTGCCCCAAGACCAACTGTGTTTCTATAAATTGATTGTGATGTGGTTTTGGTTTTGTACTTAGCGTTTGCACTAAAATAAGGTTTTTTAAATATTATAATGTCTTTTTGGAATTCAGAGGGTGGAGAGAAGCAGTTTGATATTGTTTATGAATTCCAAAAATAGATATTAGATGGTGTTTGTAAAGTGGTCTGTTCCTCTGGACATATTAGATTGTATTAGACTCAGAGGTTTCACTTTTACTTTATTAAATCAAGACTAGGGCTTTTATTTGACCATGTCATTAGGGTGTGCAGGGTTGACTCCCCACCCCTTCGGTGGGAATAAAACAAATCCTCACACGGAAGTAAGCACACAGGAGAAGAACACAGAGAAATAGAGATGGCTCCATTGACACAGCAGAGGCCCTGGGAAGAGAGATGAGCCTGATAGTTCACAGCTGACCTTGTGGAGAGAACAGAGCAGCTGTGTCCGGAAAGAGACAAGCTCCGGAAAGAGAGACAAGCCTTTTGCCAGCCTATGGCTGAGATTGGAAGAAGCTGGGACCACAGAGCCTTAAGTAGAAGAAGGAAGGCTGAACCCTTGCAGATGCTGCCCGCCATCTTGATTCAACATGTGGCAACAGAAGTTGGTGAGGAAGTAACCTTGAGTTGGACTTTTTAGGGCCTTGTGACTGTAAGCTTCTACCCCAAATAAATACCCTGTATAAAAGCCAACAGATTTCTGGTACTATGTATCAGCACCCCTTTGGCTGACTAAGAGAGGATAGAATCCAAAGACTTAGAAAAATGGAAAGGCTATGGACTGAGTTTTCTTTTTATCCCATCCCACATACTCTCATGTTTTTGATGTTGATGTGCAGTTAGACAGGGATCATCTGTCACCGCCGCAGCTCAGTCGCGCCACTTTTATCTTGCTTTCTGCCCCAGGACTCCTCTGTTGGAGCCCACCTCTCCATTTTGGCTCAGGCACAAACCTGGAATTGCAAGCTTGTTATTCCCCCCTGGCAAATGGGTAATGGAATATAGAATTATCATACTCCCTTTTCCATGCCTTGTACAGCACATTATATACATCATTCCTCAGAGGGTTCCAAAAACTTTTAGCCACAGTTTCCACCAGTGGTAAGGAGCCCAATAATTCATTGCAACAGATGCTGTCATTTTCCCCTGCCCCCTGTCCTTTAGACCTTCCCATTGTGGGTGTGGCCACTGCCAACATGCCTCCTTACCTGGGGGCTTTCTGCAAACTTCAGTCTATGAAAGCCCATTCCTCTCCTTCCTACTGCCAGGAGAAAAAGAATGGCTTTTGCTTCCTCAGCACCTTCCAAATCTTCCCTGAAAGCCTCTTAATGATGTGGAAAAGGATTCTGAAAAATGTAGTCTCCAGGAACCAGCCCCTGTGAAGTAAGGATGGAGAATGGAAGTGGGCAGGAATGGTGCTGAAAGCAACAGACAATACTGCACCTCAAATTATAGCCCAAGTTGTATCTAGGTCCATCATGATGTCAAGTCATTGGCTGGAGTGGAAGGGACTGGTGGCACCAGTTGATGAGGCTGATTATCTCCCAGAAAGATAGTACAAATTTATACTTTTACCAGCATGGGTTCTAGTTTGATAAAATAACAATATGCATTTAAAAATGCATATCATTTGACTCGCCAAACCAATTAAAGGAATTTTTTGTAAGGTAATAATCACACAAATCTACAAAGATGTTTATATCCAGTTGTTCATCATATGGTTGTTTAAGACCACAAAACACTGACGCTGCCTTAAATATCCATTAATAGGATTTTGGCTAAATGGTTGTACATCATGCAAGCTGTATCACAGGCCATTAAACATAACGAGGCATATCTATGTTTATTGATACTACATTACTTTTCCGTGTCTTTCTTTGCCTGTAGGATAAAATCCAAACTCCTTCCTATTGAGGTCTGTGTGCCCTGGCCCCTGCCTACCTCTCCGACCTCATCTCATGCTTCTCACTCACATAGTCACCATGCCTTGGCCACACTGGTTTCCTTCCATTACTTCCTTTCCTTGCGGGGAGCCTCATTCACACTGTTCCTCTGCCTGGAACACTCTTTAAATTTATGTAAAAACACGTGAATATATGCATAAAGAAAATGGATGCCAAAGAAAGGTGTTCTTTTATTTCTGTATCTGTGGTTATATTTGCAACCCTCTAGAAACTTATTAAATTACTTTGCAACTCTTTGATAATAAATTTGAAAATCTAGAGGAAATTTTGCATGCAATTTCATGACAAATTCTGAAATCTTGCAGAAACAGATGCTTTTCTAAAAAATGTTTTTAAAAAATGACTCAAGAGGTAGAAAATTTGGCTAAGTCCATAACATAGAAAACCTTGCTGCTTGGTGTTTCTTGAAATACCAAAGAGAGATATTTTACTTTTAAAGCACTTTGAGAATCATTTCCTTTTTGTAGTAAAAGGCATCATTCATATAGGAGTATACCACATATATATTTAAAGAATAATAAACTAATATCCATATATCCACTACCGCATTAAAATATAGAACATTGCCAGTTCCTTAGAAGCCCTCTATGTGCCTTACTAATAACATCTAATTTTCTTGCAAGCACCCAAGAGATTAGCACAAAAGTTAGCATACTGTTTAAAAGTTAAATCCTATATAGGAATTCCAAAACAATATATTGCATAGCTTTTAAAAAACTGAATAACAAGCATATAAACCTAGCTGTCTAAGGAAAGGGTACTATTACCCCTATTTGACAAAGGCATCTATGAGGAGATACATTAAACAAACTCCCTTTGTCCTCATCTGACTTCAGCTTTCCTGAATATTTACAAGAGCCCGTTCTGGGAGAGTCAGTGAGCAAGCGCCTGGATAAGTCCTGGGAGACAAAGAAACCTACCACTGTTGGGGCATTTAGCAGATTGCAGGGTAGAGCATGTGCTGGATTTCAGGCAGAACTGTGGCTACAAGGAAGAGGCTGCTCTGTATTTTCTATTTCTGAGTGCTCCATTGCCCACCTCCAGTTCTGAGGAATTGGTCAAAACAGTTCTGTTCAGAACTGAATGTCCTCAGGTGATCCCACTATCAGCACCTGGAGGGGAAAGCAAGAACTTTATCCACACAAGCTCAAGACAAATGAAATACCAGAAAAGAAGATGGTCCAGGCTTACCTGGGGAGGTTTGTCCTCTGGTTAAAAGATGGGCCTCTTACATTGCTTACCCTTGGGATGCTCCTTCTGGGCTCCCAGCTGCCAAGCTGTGAGATGTCCAAGCTCCATGAAAGGGACAGGTTGAAGCACTCCAGTACCTGCACCAGTTGAGAGCTGAGCTCCCAGCCAATCACCAGTATCAACGCCATCCATGTAGGTGAGCCACAGCCATCTTAGCCTCCAGCCCATGGGAGCCTTGAGATGACTCCAGACCCAGCCACTATCTGACTATAATCACATGAGAGCCCCCAAGCAAGAGCCACCCAAGTGTACCTGATCAACCCACAGTACCGTGAGAGATAATAATGATAGTTTTAAGCCATTAAGAATCGGGTTGGTTTGTTACACAGCCATAGATAATGGAATCAAAGCTAAAATCAGTTTTTTCCCCTCATGACCAAAAGAATTTTCATAAATACATCACCTGTTGTTGTTATTTTTACATATCATGGTGTTTCCTCTGAGATTTTTAAATTCTAATTTTCCCTAGTTACTTGGTTTCACTTGAGAATATTTGCTCTGTTTGCTCAGCTCAATTCCCTATTTTGACCTTCTAGGTCCTTCAAATATCTGTAGATGAGGTCAGCGCCTAAGGATGAGAAGACAGCAAAAGCAAGGTCCCTTTCAACACTGGAACCATTTGGAGTCCAAAACAGGACTCCCTACATATGGTGGTTTGGAGGTATGTACCCCAGAAAAACATGTTCTTAAACTTAACCTAGTCCTATAGGTATAAACCCATAGTAAGTAAAACCTTTTGGTGCAGTTACGTCAGTTACGGTGTGGTCCAGCTCGATCAGGATAGGTCCTTAATCCTTTATAAGCAGAACAAAGTAAAGGCAGAGAGAAAGCCACAGAGGGAGCAGCCAAATCTGAAAGTCAGTAGAACCCAGAAAAGAAGGGAGAGACCAGGAGAGGCCGCCATGTGAATTGCCATTTGACAGAAAAACCAAGGACCAAAGATTGCCCTCAGCCAGCCACAAAATGCCAACCTTTGGGAAGATATCACTGCCTTGGTGACGTCGCGAATTTAGACTTTTCCTAGCCTCAAAACTGTGAACCTATAAATTCCCATTGTTTAAGCCAACCCATTGCTTGGTATTTTCTTTGGCAATAAGGAAGCGAAAACACCAAGTACAGGCTAGCCCAAAAGTATTTTCACTATTTTATTAGACTGGTTATTTCAGCAGGATTTGGGAAAAGGGAGGGAGAACATGAATAAGAACATAACTGGGCATTTTAGAATTTCGAGTATATTTTTATTGTGAACCTATGTATTGAACACATTAACATCAACAATTTTGTCTCCATTGTAAGTTGGATCATTATCAATATATAATAGCATTTCATTCCATTTCATACTGTGTCTGAAATCAGTATCGCCATCCTAGCTTTCTGTTTGTACAGCCTGGAAAAAATGAAAACAGAAGATTGAAGATAGAAGAATCACATTTATTATGTGAGTTTCTGATAAGCAACAAATAGTTGAATTTTGTGTTTTTAGCCCAAACTGAGAGTTGGTTTTTTTGTTTTGTTTTTAATAAATGAGTTTAAATTATTTATACTTTGTCTTTCCTAATATGAGAGTTATTTTACAGTACCGTATTGTGCTTTCAATTCTAGATAAACTTGGCCGTTCATATGTGAATGGAAGCCATGGCATTGGAGGTTACTTCCCAAAGAGCTTTCTTGAAAAAAGGGAAGTAGTGGTATCAAAGAACTAAATTTAAGCCAGTTAAGCATTTTTATAGTTGGGTTAATAAAGCATCAAAGTCAGTATTGTTGGAAGAAGTAAATTAGGTGACACATAGTAGGTAACACTTAACTCCACATTTATACAAGCCAAGTCTAGTTTTAATATTTGAATTCAATCTTTTAACTATATTCATTCTTAAGAGACTACATATAATGTTAGATATATTACTTTAATAAATGCAATCTGGAATCTAAAAAGTAATCTGGATCATAATACCACAAAAACTTGAAGCATGATGTTAATTTAAGAGTAGAAAAAGCAAGCTACATTTTAAAAATATATTTCAGAGGCAGACACCTAATAAATGTCCTCACCCCCACAATCCACTGGTTTCTGAACACATTTAGATAGCATGAATGGAGTGGCAGAGGGAACTCCAAATATCAGCTTTCCTGTTGGCAAAGGCGAAGCCAGAGGAGGTGACACCTGGGGAAAGTCACAAGGACCTGCTTGCTGAGTCATAAAACAGCCAGGGAGCCCCCTCCAGTACGGAACTGCAGGGCCCTGGCCTGTCCCTGAAGGAGCAGAGGAGAGTGTCCCCTGTGGGTGCTGGTGCCCAGCCGGAGAAAAGGGGGGGCTGGTCTGAGCAGGCCAGGCTGATCCTTCCCAGCTTATCAATGGATCCAGCTATTCTCCCTTCCCTGATTCAAAATGAATGAAGAAGTGGGGTAAAGCCAGAAAGGGACATTAATTGACCCCTTCCCCAAAGAAGATCCCTGGCATGGAGAGGATGACCTCCCCGGGACTCGGCTTACAAGGGGAAAATCAAAGGGCGGTTCCTGTGGAGCATGTGAAACTCTCATTCCACAGTCCCCTCATTTACCCCCACTTCACCCACCTCTTCTTCTCAGTTTTCTTCACTGCATCCTCTTCCTTCACCCAGACTCTAAATGTAAGGAGCTCCAGGGTTTGCTCCTTGAACCTCTTTTCTATTCACATTCATCTTAGTTTCCCCAGCTGCTAAAACAAATACCATACAGTGGGCTAGCTTAACAACAGGAATTTGTTGGCTTGTGGTTTTGAGGCTAGGAGAAGGCCCAAACCAAGGCTTGGTGAGGCAATGCCTTCTCTCTGAAGCCAGGGGCATTCTGGGGCTGGCTGCTAACAATCCTTGGTGCTTGGCTTTTCTGCACATGGCAGTGTCTTCTCCTTTCTCCTCTGGGTTCCGGTGACGTCCAGCTCCACTCCTCCAGGTAGCTTTCTCTTCATAAACCATACAGTAATAAGAGCAAAGCCCAAGCACATTCAGCTGGGCCACCCTCAAAAGGCTTTCTGTAAAGTGGGGTCCCACCCACAGGAATGGATTAAGACCCTGTTTTCCAGGGTCCATCATTCAACTACCTCACTTCCAGGTAAGGTCATTTAGACCCAGGCCTGAAATACCAGAAATAGATTGAAAGGGCCTCAATTTTCTGTACCTAGAGTAATCTTAGTATCAAAATCCAGTAAAATAGGACAACAAGTGTCTGTTGTATTTATACATGCAAAGCACAGACCTCAGGAGCATATAAAAATAACAGTTATGGGAAATAGCATTAAGTGGGAAATGACTTCTTGCTCTGGGTTTTAATTGAAAACACCCTTAGTATTTTCCCATGTACTGTGTTTGCTCTTAGACATTATAAAGACTATCTACCAAAATCTATTACTTAATTTTTTTTGAGATGTTAATAGGTAAAATAAGATATGAAACTTAATGTTCAAAACTAATACCAAATATTTGAAAAAGACAAAATTTTTATTCACAGATGCTATCATTGCATAACTATAAAGCTAGGAAACC
>PVKH010002887.1:0-26085 GCA_004027955.1 Chaetophractus vellerosus | reverse complement strand
GTGGGGGGATAAATAAAATAAAAAATAAATCTTTAAGAAATCTAATGGAGTATAACCTGCAGGTTTTTAGAACTGTTTTGGACCCATGATGCCTGTTTTCCTTCCAGTTTCTCCTTATGATAATGTAAATGTTTATCCTGTGACTGTCCCTCCTTTTATTTTGGAAGCAGATAACTTATTTTGGAAGTTTCACAGGTCTACTACCAGAGAATGTTGCCCCAAGACAAACTGCATACCTATAACTGATTTTTATGAGATTTTGTACCTAGCACTGCTATTGAAAGGATTTAAGGTTTTTGAAATATTGTGCTGTAATGAATGTATTCTGCATATCGAAAGAACACATCTTTTTGGGATTCAGAGGGCAGAGTGTGACAGTTTGAAGTTCTTTTATGAATCATTATATTTATGAAATAAAAAAATATGCCTGGATGCCAAAAATGTTACTGGAGAAAGAGATACCTGAAAGCAGAAGGATGTCTCCTAATAGCCTCCAGATTATCTCCCAGGAACACCTTGAAAGAATGGATGCACATAGCATCCCTCCCTTCATCTAAGCAAGGCACTGCCATCAATCCACCACCTCCACGGCAGCCCTCGACCCACCCTCTTCTGAGAAAAGCCTGTAGGCTGCCTTGTGTGAAGGCAGCAAAGGCCATGGCACACAAAAGCCTGCCTTAGGACAAAGGCTACAGAGTATTCACTTGATTTTTAAGAATCATTACTTCAAATTATTGCCTCCTGAAAATCATCTTGGGATATTAATTCCTCACCTTCTAACTGAAGATAAAATAACTAGTGACATAGTGTTAAGGGGGGGAAGTGGGGGAGGTAAGGCACCAAAAACCAGCTACTACAACTGACACTTGCACACACATGCATACACTTACATTTATCTAATTACTGAAGAAAGATAATCTATGAATTAAAATGTGCAAAGAGGAAATGATGGTTTCTATGATATTTAAAACAAATTTAGTCACCAAATTATATCAAAGCAGCATTGATATGGTACATAAATATGGCAACATGCCAATAAATAGCCTTTTGACTTGTTTCTTCCAACTAGAAAGTTTAGGTTTTAGCAATGTCAGAAAACATAGCTAGCAGAACCCTCAATAACATTTCTATTCATTGACCTCTTCAATTCTGTTACTACTTCATTTTAACTGGAGGAAAGTGATCCCAGATGGCAGTCTGGAATAAAAAGATGGAATGAAAAGCAAAAAAAAGTGATAAATATGTTGGTATAAAGAACAATAATAGACAATGATAATGCCTTTTGAGGTTTTTTTAAAAACTGAAATATATATTATCAATAATATAAATATAAATTGGTAGACTATGCTCAGAATTGAAGTGCTATGAAGTTCTTAGCTTATTCAGAGGAGAATTAATATATTGATCAGCTTGAGATTTTGATAATTTAACTTGTGAGGTATAGTTTATAAGGTAATTAATCCTTCATAGAAGAGAAAGAATTCCAAAGTAATTTGGAACTTCCAAAGTAGAGCGAGAAAATGAATTTTTGAAACTCTAAAAGAAGCCAAGAAAAGATATTAAAATGAACAAAGAAGTGGTACACATAGAATTATTAAAAAAAAATGTTAAAGGAAATCAATAATTATAATAAACATAAACTAAACATTCTTGTTAAAAAACAAAAATTGTCAAACCAGGTTAAAACATTTCTAACAATAATTTCCAACTATATCCTGTTTATAAAGAACTCACTATAAAAAAGGATATAGTAAAACTGAAAGGAGTACAGCAGTGAGAATGAGGACTCGGATCAGGACTGAGAGGAATGGAAGTTGCTGCTGGACCCTAGCAGGCCCCCGCCCCCGCCAAAGCCCTCAGTGAAGCTGAGCCCCACTACCACAGCGTGCCTTCTGCTCGCACAGATGAGCAGACTCTGCTTTCTTCCATCCTCACCAAGACGGCCAGCACCCGCTTGGCTGTGCTGAGCAGCAGCCTGACCCATTGGAAGAAGTTGCCACCACTGCTTTGTCTTACCAGCCAGCCCCACCAAGTGCTGGCCAGCGAGCCCATCCCCTTCTCTGACTTGCAGCAGGTCTCCATAACTGCTTGGGCCTACAGTGCACTTTCTCAGTGGACACAAAAGAGGAGCTGGTTGTCCAGTTTGGGGTCCCATGAAGAGAAGGGTCCTTGGACAGCTCTTCTCCTTTCGTCACCCCATCTCTACCTCGCCACTCCTGGCCCCCAGCCTTACTGCAGTTTATACAGTACCCTAACCTGCTACTAATCACAGAGAAGAATGTGGAGGAGGAAGAGTAGAGCAAGGCTATAGGCCTGAGCAAGTGAGTACAGAGCAAGGGAGGGTAGAATCGCTTGGAACTGGCCTCCAAGTGGGATGGGTACCAAAAGGACAGGGCCTGGTAGGTCTTCATAGTCACTGGGAAGGTGGAAGTACTGCTGTGGGGGTGGTGATCACCAGGGGGCCAAGGGGTCCCCTTCCCACCTCTTCTCTTGGTCTCAGATTCACTCCTGTCTCCCTCTCCCTGACTTGGTGCTCACATGTACCTCACTAGGATTTGTGACCAGGGTCTGGACGACCTTGAATTTGAATGACCTGAGTTTGTATTTCTAGCACCGTGGGTTTTTACATGTTTAGTCTTTTTTCTTTTTTGTTTTGACATGTCTCTTTTGATATAGGAAATGTATTCATCTTTGGGGGAAAAAAAAACGCTGAAAGCAAAAGGTCAGAAAAAATACATACCAGGCAACAACTAACCAAAAGAAAGGTTATGTAGCTATGTTAATAACAGACAAAATGGACTTGAAGAGAAAAGCATCTGTAAAGAATCATTATATAACATGAAAAGATTTCATTTGCTAGGAAGAGTCTGAACTTACATGAATCTAAAATTATGGACTCAAAGACATAAAGGAAGACTTGACAGAAAATATAAGGACAGACTAATTCACCATCACAGTGCAATATTCTAACACACCTCTCTTGGTCATTTATAGGTTAAGTTGACAAAAATCAGTAATGGTTATAGGAGATTTGAACAACATAATTAGCAAGCTTCATTTATATAGAGAACACTTGCTTGACACCTTCGGAACATACGTTATCTTCAAACATATGGGGAATGTGTACAAAAACTGATGACACAGTGGGACAATAAAGCAAATCTCAACAAATTTCAAAGGCCAAATGTTCTCTGACAACAGCATAATCAGTGACAAAAAAGATACCTCCCCAACCAAAAAAAAATATATACATGTTTAAAATTAAGTATTATTCTAAATAACTCATGGGCCAAAGAGAGAAATGAAAGCCCAGTAAGATCATGGCGGGATTGAAACAAGAGAAAGTTCTCAGAGGAGCTATTTTTTCCCTCACCTTTTCTCATTTAATGTTCATCACAATCCTAAATATGTAAATATATACAGAAAAAAGACAAAAGGAAACACATCCATATCTGACAGTTTTCATATCTGGATGATATACTTATGACTAACTTTAATTTCTTTGTATTTGCTCTACAATGAGCACAAATTATTATTTTTTTATTAGAGAAGTTGTGAGCTTAGAAAACAACCATGCATAATGTGCAGAATTCCTATATATCACCCTTCTACCAACACTTTACATTGTTGTGGAACATTTGTTACAGATTATGAAAGAACATGATCAGACTATTATCACTAACTATGGTCCATAGTATACACTTGGTATATTTTTTCCATATACCCCCTATTATTAACACTATGTATTAGTATTGTACATTTGTTATAGCTCATGAGAGAACACTCTCATATTTGTACTGTCAACCACTGTCCATCTTTTACCATATGGTTCACTGTTATACATTCCATCCAAAGTGTACACTCAGTGGCTCTCACCACAGAATTGTGCAGTCATCTCCCCAGTAAACCTATGAATGTTTTCCTTAGTCCAAAAGAAAAAATCCCATACCCACTTATTATTGACCCATAGCATTGTTATAGTACCTTATTTGAAACTGATTGCAGTGAAATTTTTGAAATACCAAAATTGATCCAATAAGGTCAATCATAGAATTTATTTCCCTGTAAGACAGGAAAATGAAGATCAAGTGCCTATATCTCAACAGAGTTCTGAGAAGAGTCTCTTCTCAACATCATCTTCCCCACAGATGGTGAAAAAAACTGCTGATAGATAAGCAGAGAGAGTAGAGGGTGTGCCCAATATATAAAGGCTTTCTTTCTCAGAAATGGATCTAACAGGCACCTCTGCAAAGAACTTCATCCATGCATACACACAAAAGAACAATTCACTCATTCATTCACTCTTATTTAGAGTTTTTTGTTTTTTGACATCATTTGAACAGCCATTCTAACATTAAACAAGTCTAAAAGAAAATCTATTTAATTAAAATGCCATAGATCTATTTTATTCTATTTCGCAGAGCAAACCTTTGAGGTTTTCTAATAGAAGCTACCACATCCCCACTTGTCCAAAGATAGTACCTAAGAGAAGCATTAAAATATGTCATTAATATATATTGCACTTAAAATGCAACTGAAAAGGACCTTTCTGAAAATGCCATGACTCATTTAAACCTGCTATCAATATATTACTCAACTGCTCAAAAGATACCAATGGCACCCTAGGATCTACAATATTAAATTGAAACACCACTTCTTGAGTTTAAGAGCTACTCACAGTCTGGCTCCACCCTATATGTTCACTCTCTCCTCCATGGCTGTGGTGTCCACCACCCTCATAACTGCCTGCCAAGGCCCTGTACTCCTCCACAAGAGCCAATCAGTGACTCCAGTCAACCCACAGTTCCTTTGCTCTTCCATCCTCCTTCCTAGAATTCCTTACTCACACTTCACAGTCCAGATGAACTTTAACTTCTGTTATGAAGCCCTCTTCAAAACTTCTTTTATTAAGATATTTCTAGATCCAACTGATCCTTTAAAAAAAATTCTTACTTCACCAAACTCAGTAACCCAATTTAATATTGTTTTGAGGGTTCTATTTACTTGTCTGTTCTATCTACCCACTGAAATCTGGGCATGAAGATACTTTATACTTTTTTCTCTCCCCATCTTCCACCCACCCTGCCCCCATACCCAACATGGTGATAAAAACACAAAGAAGGTACTCAACAAATAGTTGCTGAGTGCCTCTTAAAAGAACACAATAAATGCAGACTAGGTCTAAAGCTTATAGACCTATAAATTATCACACACACACACACACACACACACACAGTCTTCCCCTTTGAATAATCTACCATCTATGATTTAAAATTATCCTTTAGTATCCACTCAATTCCTTTTCAATCAACAAACATTGTCAACAAAGATGGGATTTTTCAGGAATTCATATAACAAATTTTAACATTTTCTCATTGGCACTACCTAGTTGAGAATATGGGCCATTTTATCCCTCAGGGTCATACACATTTTTAAAATGTTGTGCATGTGAAAGTCATGCGCCAGCTGTCAATCATCTCCCCATCCGTCCCACTATTATCATACTGTCATAAATGACTGATGATAATCCTCATGCATATCTAGGTAGCTTCTTAACTAAAAATTAAGTGCAGTCAGTACCTCTCAGAAGTCAAGACCCAAGCCACTTTCATATTTTGAGTTTTCTGATGTATTAAAAACAGAAAATGAAGAAATGCCAAAATAAGTTTATAAAATTCACGCTAAATTTTAAATCATCATGTGTAACAAAGAAGAACACAATACATTCTGGTGTGAGCTCTGCCCCATCTATGTGTCCCTAAACAGGCCACTGTACAGTTTGGGTCTCAGTTCAGAGAACTATATGGTGAGTGGAGCTGTCTGGATGATCTCCAAGCTCCATTCCCACTCCACCATTCCATAGTGCAAGCCCAATGAACTAGGTGGTAGATAAGAGAGTTACAAAGCATTATAACTCAATGTTAGTACTTTTTTATCTTCAACTACAAATCCTATTATAAGTGTGATTTCTACCAGAAATTTCTGGAGTCAGTCTGCAGCTTAAACCACTAGTTCTGTGATCTTGGGCATTTTTGATTTTTCATAGTTCCCAATAGAAATATGCAGACCCATAATTAGTGGAAATGCTGAGTTGCCAATTTACTCAATGACCTTAGGGCAAGTCTCTTAACCTCTCAGAGTCTCATCTATTTAAAAAGACGGGAAATGAGGTGGCAACAGGTGAATGAAATGTTTTCTAAGGCCTTTTTTTCTAAAATGTAATTTTATGAAATGGTTATCCTTAATAATAATAAAACTCTATAAGCAATTTCTTATCTTTAATTTATTCAACAGTTTTCTCAGTGAAAACATCTTTACTTATACCATAGGGAACTGAAGCATTTAGTCTTTAATATATGCTACCTCTTTAATAATCACCACTGAATGGCTGGTCACTTCTGGGAGACAGTTTTATTCTGTCCTTCTGGGATTTAGAAGATGTTCCCAGAAAGAAGGGAAGGATTTTACAATTAGAAGCCATCTTCCCATCAAGTAATGGACTATGTAAAAAATGGACAAAGCAGAATTGGGGACAGGAGGGGAGATTATGTCTCCTTCGTAAAAATAATCTTAGAAGGAACCATTTTATTCTTACTTTACTTCCTAGATCGCTTATTTCCTCAGGTCTTCTAGACTTATTTCAATGAGTTTATATCATTAAAAGTTTTTCTCATGCATTGCTATATTTGAGTTTCCCATGGGGAAAGAAATATATCTGTTCAATTTACCCACCTGTTTACCTTTAGTGGCCAACTATTTCAATAATATTCTAAAGTGTTTCCATTGACTTTCAACTAATAAAACCTTTCAATTGTACTTTGAACCCATAAATCTTTCTCTACAAATATTTACCCTGAAATCAAGCAAGCTCCACACATATATAGAAAAATCTCTGTCAGAGTGGTTTCTTAAAAATGCATTATTTAAGGAAGATATGGGACACAAACTATTTGACGGGGTCCCTTTAAAAATCGAACTGGACAAAGCATTTAGAACAATCTGTACTGGCAAGTAACAAAGAAGATGACCTAATAGGTCTTTTCCATCTCTAATTTCAGTGATTCGAGGGTTTTTTACTCCTGCAGTAATACTTGTGAGTTCAACAATTTCTCAAAACTATTATTAGTTACCAAGGAAACACAAAATGTTTGCGGAATAAATAAGCAAATGGACTGGACCTAAATAGCAGGCTTTTCCTGCTTCCCATTTAATATTTTTATGGTGGCATCATATTATCAATTCTTCAATCTTTCCAAGTCATTCTGCTCACCTACTGGCACACCCATTGGGGTCCCATAGCCAATTCACAGCATCCTGTGTAAACCACAACTGGGAGGTCTCTGGTCAACAGAAGATTCCTGTTAAAATTGGGCTTCCTTGCTTCACTTGCTGAAGAACAAAAACCATGGCAATGTTTGGTGGCTAGCAGGCAGTGATTGCCTATGTGACCGCCATTTCCAGGGAGATCTATAGAAAAGCCATCCAGTTGATTAAAAGACAAATAAAGGTAAAAAGGATACACAATGCGTGCGCGTGTGCACATGAACCACAGTATGAAAACTGTTATGAAACTGCTTAGAAAAACACTCAAAGGAAACACATTGTGTGCAACACGTTGATAACAGTAGCAGTATTCATGTGGTAGGAACAGGCATAAAAGTTTTCTACTTTTCTGCATTTTCCAAATTTTGATGGGCACGCCATACTTTTAATATGAAAAAAATGAACTATTATTAAATTAATTTTTAAAGTCACAAAACGCCATTCATTTTAATGTTAATAAAGGGCTCCCCATTTCCTAGTATCACCACTAACACTGCTGCTGTAATCAGCCTGAGTTAGCTCTCAAGGATACTGGTCCCTGTTCTAAAATCAAAGCCAGATGAAGTATGAGTAGGAATAATTGAGGACCTCTGGAAACTTCAGTGACTATGGAGACCTGGCAAAAGAGATTCAGGCTGCAGATCAGAGCAATGGGGTCTATATGTCAATCCAAATTCACTGCAGCCCTTTACCTGCCTGCTAAAGGCTTCAGTGCAAAGTGTAAGTACTCTACTGACTAAGAATGTGGAACATTTTGTGTGGGCATCTGTGTTCACAGAGCCAGGCAGGTGGCACTTGGGGAACTGAAAGAAGAGTGAAAAGATGAAGATGGTTAGAGAAATGATTGTTACTGGGATGAAGGAAGGTGCTTTCAAACCTCAGACTTCCCCTGTGGCTCCATGCTCTTTTCCTTTTGCTCTAGTGCCATGTGGGGCTCAGACTCTTCAGCCGTCCTACCAGATTTCACAGCAGCAGAGGAAGGATCGGCATTCGCCCCAGCTTGTCTGACCAAAGCTCAGAGGCACAGCTGCTTCGCAAGCAGGCTGTCAGTGTGCATTAGAATATACCTTAGAGCAGAACACATTAGTGCCAAAGGCTCAAACTCTGGCCAGCCCAACACAATGCAGGACCATGAAATGCTGCCTTTCCCCATGCCATCATGGGTCTGTCGCCACTCTGTTCAGCCTCTCCTACAGGAAAATGCCCACAATAAGAATTACTGTTTTTCTTTGCACATTATAATGTTTTTACAAATACTATTTTATAGAAGAAAAGGAGCAAGTGAGCCAGCCATTCAAAGTCAGCATTACCATCCCATAGTCTGGAGCAGAGCTTCTAGGGAGCAGAGCCCACCATCACTTAACAGATGAAAGAATCAGCAGTGAAAGTTCTGGGAAGCTGCAAGAAAGAGTCAGCTAATTATGAATACTACTTCTCTGGCACTACATGAGATGTCTGAAAGACTTCACCAGCCACAAGAGAAAGGGAGGGAGAAAGAATATAAAAGAAAATAAGAACATTCACTTCACAAAGAGGAACTGAGTCGACATGCTTAGTAGCACATCAATAGTTATTTTATAACAGAAAATAACAATGTCATTGTCACCATGGTCAGTAGTGACTACCATTACTAATAATACTAGCTGCTGTGGTTATTGTAACAACCTCCTTGTATTAGATTGAATCATGGGAAACTGCTAATATTCAACTGTTTCTGACATATAAAGAAAACATTTTTATATGGTTCGGTCTGGTAGATACTTCCTGGTCTCCAGCTTGTCACCTACAAATCCCTTCCCCCATATTAGAAAGCAATTAGCTTGGTATTAAAATTCCTTTGTACTGTTTCCAAATAACAACTTAAAGCTATTGCTAAAATAGATCATAAATGCAGATTTATAAGTGTAGAAAGGACTTTAATTTATAATATACTAGAATTTCCTGATTATAAAATGAAGATACAGCAACTGGACAGTACTGGATAGAAAGTAAAATGTTCTTAGCCAAGACAGCACAATGGTCATAATTCTATTTATTCTTTTAATGCTAAATATATGTCAGAAGCCAAGTGAACAAAAATTACTTCTTAAAGAGAATGTTGATTAGGAAGAGGGAAGGAAACAAGTCTACCCATTTACTCACGCGGTTAATGGAGCACAATACTAACAGCTTGCTGGAGTTTGTGACACACAACCTAGGGTGCTCTTGTGTCAATGAAATAAAGGTCCCTCTTCCTCAAGACCCTTGACTTCCATCTATAGGAATACTGTCATAACATGCTAACTTTATTAGAGCAAGACATACTGCTGCTAACTTTTAGAATAGTGTCTTAGTAAATAAACAAATGCACTATGTTTCCATGAATGACAACCCCGAGGGTTATTCAATAGCTGTTATTCAATAGCCATTCAGGTGGCTTTGGTCTTTCTAGTTCAACATTCAGTCTGGGAAATAAATATACAAACTTCCTAATTAAATAAAAATATTCCTTTATAACAACACTTCTTCTCAGAGAAAACCATTAAGAGATTAGTTATATGACCTTGATCAAGATACTTCATCCTTCCAAATATGTTTCTTTATCTGCAAAACATGGATAATACCACCTCAGACATGTGTTTGAAGATTAAATGATGAAATGCATATAGAGAGCTAAGCACAGTGACTGGCATGATCTAAGACTTTAGTAAGTAAGGGTTAGTACTGGTTCCTGAAAAGAGGGTCACATGCCATGACCTCAATTGGAAAGCTAGGGTCAGAGACCAGTGACTCAGGCAAGGCACACAAGAAGCAGGAGTCCTAATCTTCTTTTATCTTTCCTCAAGAAGAACCCTAGACAAGTCTTTCATCCTCTTAACTTCTCTATTCCTCAGTTACCCTAACTAAAGAAAAGGAGGAAATATTACTAACATATTTCACAGGGAAACTAGAAGTCTAAAGTATTGAAAATAAATGCAAAGCATGAGTATAAAAATGTGAGGAAGGAGTAAAAGGGAGTGTCAAATATTAGGAAATTTCTTTGCCAATGAGAGGAGAAGGAGGCAAAACAAGCTACAAAAATGCTAGCTTTTGGGTAAAGAAACTTTATGTTTTAGTTTGGGGTTGAGTTTCAGATGATTATGCCTCATACAACTTTCATAACAGTCATTTGATCTCATTTGTAATTTTAAAAATCTAGCATAATACTCAAAAAAGATGTTTAATAAGTATAAGGCAAGCACAGGAATAAAAAAATAATACCATGCACCTCACAATCCTAGGACAGAATAGTAAAACTAACAAACCAACATTTAAAATGTTAATAGAAAACTGTAAATCAAATATTAAACTTTAAGTTCAGCTGGAGGGTATGGTTATTCACTTTTCCCAAAACAGTATATATGAAAAACAGGGTTTAGTTTAATTTAGGCTTCCTGGTAGGTTCCTAGAGTGATCTAGAACTGTCAAAGTGAGCTCACAGTTTAGCAAAGATGACACACATGTTTATTTTTATGCCCTAGCTCTTTATTCCACTCCATTTTCACTAACTATACACTCTCTTTGCAGCCAGCCCTTCTCCATCCCACACTAAGGAAAAGAAGCAAGCAAACTATTTTCATTATTCTTGTCTGACAAAACATTTGGAAATAATAATTCTATAGGCATATGTACAACATAATGGGAAGCAACTCTATTTTAATGTAATTCAAAAAGAGACTCAGGTTATTAAAACTACTCAATTCATCCCAAGCTTGCAAATAAGGCAGTCATGTCCCTAATTTATTTAGCAGATTCATATATTTGGGCTAGGACTCTAGAGAATTACTTCTCTTATTGATGTAAGATAATTAGGAGGCTATTTCGCATTTACCAGAAATAGGATTTACACAATATGCCTCATACTAGAGAATTAAGGGGCTTAATTAAATCATATTTGGCCAGTTTATTTTTTCTTCTCATCTATTTTGTTTGTTTGTTTTGGTTGTTGGTAGAAGAGAACAAAGGGATTAAAATCGTCCTAAACTTCTATTTTTATACTTTGTCTTGAAAGTACAGTAGAAAACATTCAATTTCTTTAAAATTTTTTTTTCCTGCCAAATAAACTGATTAGTTTTTAACTGCTTTAGTTAAAACACAGGCACGGCGAAATGGGGGAACCAAGAGGTTCTTTCAGGAAAAACACTGAAAAAATAAGATTTCATCTGGCCTTCCCATCATCACTTGAGGAATTGTTTGGTAGTTACATCATCAGGAAATAAAATACTATCCTCTGAGGACCCCTACTCTTTACAAAGAGGAAGGAGGTTTGAAGTCTAAATCATCCAAAAAAACATTTCTCCCTCCCCCACCCCACCCCCACCAAAAAACAAAGGCAATAAAAGGTATTTACACAACTTTTAACAATAACAGGATGCGCATTTAAAAAGCCAAACCAATAGCCGAAACTTTAGGGACCCAGTTAGAGAAAAGTTACAGGCACATCGACCACGATCCCCAATGACTAGGTTAGCCCGGCAGGAGGGCGGCGGCGGGGAGTCGAGCTCCAATGGTGCGTTCACACGGTCCGAGCGTCCGCAGGAGCCGGAGCGCGCTGCCGTGCCGCAGCCGAGGGTCTGGCTGTCACCGGCGCCCCCGCCGCCCGCGCCGCACACGCGGAGCGCCTTATAAGGCAGCGCAGTGACGTAACACCCATAGGCCGAGCGCGCTGAGCGCCCAGCTCGCATTGTTCGGGCGACTCCCGGAGCGCGCACAGCCCGCTCGCAGCGCGGCGCGAAAGCGGCCCCCGCCCGGCCCCCGCCTAGCCCCGGCGCAGGCAGCCCAGGTAAGCTCGGGAGAGCTGCTCTGCTCTACCAAGGGGCATTGCTGTCTGAGAGCCAGGCTTGAATGTTTGTAGGTTGATTTTAAAGTTATCTCAGCATCCCAAACTCCAGACAGGTTTCGCAAAGCGCGTCCAATGAACCCAAGGTTCAAAACCTTTTCCAACTCAGGCAAAATTTTAGAGTAAAAGTTTTCTACGTCGGAGAAATCAGATTTGGGATTTAATTGTAAATATTGAGAGGTGGGTTATACTGTGTTACATAGGCTTTTCAAGTGAGCTACACATTGAACCCTTCCTGTATGAAGAAATCTTTGGGGAAAGGGCGGGGGAGGGGAAATATATTGTAATACAACAACTACCTCCTAATCTTATCTCTTCTTTGGACTTAAACTAGCTCATGTCTTACTAAAGAGCAAAGTGCAAAACAATGAGAAATGGTAGTGGATTTGTTAGTGCTGCTTCTTGCAAATCTTAAACAGTGTTGGGTATACATCTTGAAATTAGGATGACTCTAACCTAAATAGTAAAACATTTTTAAGTTTTAAAAAAATCTTATAAACGTTCTTTCTTCTGTCTTGAAAGCATATCTCCATTTGTAGATGGAAGTGACTATCACTAACTTTTTACTTCAACTTTAGTCACTGGATAAATGACAAAACACACTAAAAATTAAAGATAAAGCTATCCTCTAGAGTAATATTTTGGATGATAGTATATTATGTAAAATACTTAATAATTTAAAAGGAAAAGACCATTTTAGTAATCAGTGGCATTTGGATCCATTATTAGTTACAATTAAACTCTCAATAGGCTTTGCTATAAATTAACTCTTACAGTGTGATAATTGAACAGTTGGCAGATGCTGAAAATGTACATAATATTTTACTTTACATTGCAAAATAAGAATCGGCAGAGGAATTAAAAATGAAAGATATGCTGTTTCAAGTTTAAAACACTGGAATAGGAGATGAAAAAATGATTTAGCACTCACTTTATCTGGTCTGAACATGTAAAACAAAACTTAAGAACTGTGGGACAGAATTATTTCCCTTTTTAAATAACCTCTATGCTTTATAAATATACACAGTGCAAACTCAGAATTCATAGGTTGTCATTTATCTTGAGTCTAGAAGGCTGAAAAATGCTTAATATTGTTGGCATTTGAATTGCCATATAAGATACCTCAGTTTGGATGAAGAGTAAAAGTTTAACTGAAGAGCAGAGTACCATAAAGACCAGCGGTGTGTGTGTTACAAAGTAAAATTTTATTAATATTGAAGAATCAGTATGAAGAGAGAGTCAGATCCTAGAAGATTTATTTATCATTTGAAAAAACTTTTTTTTCATATGCTCAAAATCTGTGATATATTTGTGTGTTTCTACTTACTCCTGTGGTCAGGTTTTTTGTTTTTTTTTAAGTACATGACATTGGTGTCTACCATTTTTACTTAATAAGAGTTTTGTTTTTTTTCTTTTTGCTAATTTTATTTGGAGCAATGAAAGATTTTAGTTTTAGTGTTATTCTAAAAGAAAAATTATATGTAATTTGGCTTGAAGATAAACTATATAAACTGCAGGTTAGTACTGAGAAATAGGATTTCCCCAAAATTATTATTTGAAACCTAGGGAAGCCTACCATAATGAGAAGAGAGAGGGGCCAACACCTAGGTCACTATGAAGAAATACAGAATATGCAATAGAAAAATTGTTTATTTGATATAGGCTATAATTAGAAACTGAAAAATCCTTGCTGAGAAAAAGATTTTTCTGCTCTTTTTAATCTATTAGAGGAGAAGGGAAACAGAAACCATCAATTATTGCTTCAGCTAGTCTCAAAGTACCATCTGTACCATAAACTATACCTCAACTGTTGAAAATCACAACCTCTATCAAATCAAGCTTTAACAGCTGTATGTTTCCCAGAATCTACATTTCTTTAAAAGAGGCAAGCATCCATTAAAAAAAAAAATTTTAAATGACACACTTCAATATTCCACACCTTTTTCCATTTCTTAACTTTAAAACATGGTTCAAAGAACAATCACCCATTAAGACCCCTTTTAAAACTGAACATTAAACAAGCTTTACTATGGATACATTATCTCACAGTGGACTCTCTGGGTATGCATTTCTTAGCCCCTAGGACAATCTATATGATGGAAATGTTTTTGATTAAATATGAATTTTATACTCCCAAATAAAGTACATATGAATTTTATGCTTAATACATGGAAAGCATTTTTGACCCGATAGTGATTAATTTAATTGTTAAGCACTGCTATTTTTGTGATTTTTCCTAATGCTATGAAGGAGCCTACAGTAACAGCCAATGTGAAAACACAAATGAAGACTGGACCACCTTAATTTCTACTTGCAGTTTCCATTAATGAGTCTTCTGTCTTGAAAGTATATGTCACAAATTCATACACACCTGTGTCACCTGTGGATTTTGTTTTAGAATTCTCTGCTGGCCCTTCCCCCTCCACACACACACACAAAAGTGCCTTTGGTAATAAATGGATTTTAATGTAATAAAATGAAAATGAAGGTAGAAGAATAAATTCCTATTAATTCTAAGGCCATCCTCTGTCTATACCTTGTGCATCAGGGCAAAGCGACGCTTTACAAGATGAATAGAGAAAAAAATACAGTCCCTTCATTTAAGAGAAAAATGAAGGGGTGGCAGGAAGAGAATTGTTTATAAAAGACAAGATGTTGTACAGTAATAATCAGAGGATGTAAAGCAATATTGGTCTCAACCTGCTCCAGGAACTGAAATGCTCCATCTGCTGCTCACATAGCCAGTCATTATCTTTGAAATATCTAACACATCCTACCTTATCCTCTTGGATATTACATTAATTTTAAATGATTTTTAGGGATTATTTAAGTTGTATCTGACTATAAATTAACCTTCAATTTAAATTGATTGTTGATTTTCTGTAAATTATATTTAAATAAGAATTTGAAAGGTGAAGAAATATTGCATATGCAGCCAGCATCATAAACCTTCAAAGAAATATTTCTATGACTGCTTCTGCCATCATCACAGTATTTCTGAGCCAACAACCCAATCACTTCTGTTTCCTTTTCTTATGTTTAATGATTTCTATGAAGACTTTCAGAACCTTCTTTGGCTGGTCAATTTCTATCTGTGAAGGAAGGTGAAGTGTTCTTGTCCTGAATCATTTTGTTAAGTGTATGGATTCCTAACAGTTCATCACCAGCACTGTTAGAAGCCCTCCCACATCCTTCTTTTTCTTAATGCAGAATTGAGATACTCTCTCCCTGACCTTCATCTGCACTAGTGTTGCCTCCGATTGGGAAAGCTGGGCAAACAACGGTGGGAAGGCTCACCAAGGAAAGTCCCTTGGTTCTTTTTCAGATATGGGAGAAGTACTCTCTCTCCATGCTTGTCCTCTTGGATGCTTTAGCAGGTTAAGATAGGACTGCAGCAGTTTTAATTCTGAGCCTAACAACAGAGAATAACACATTAACAGGGTTCTTTCTTCAGTCTTGCCAGCCTCACCTTTCTATGCCCAACTGGTTCCAAAGTAAGATTAACTCTTAAATACATATATTAAACGACAAACTTGTGGCATCATATTTTTGTGTGTGTGCAGGAGGGAGTATAGGGAGGGATGTAAGTGAGTAGGTAAGTATCATTGGAATAGGTAGGGGTGCAGACAAACATGCACCCAACTTCTTGTTTCCATTGAAGATAAGTACTGATTCTAGCCTAAAAAGCAGCTGTTATCAGCAAAAGAGAGCATATGTTATATCAGAATAGCAAACACTCAAGTTTGAGAAGCACCTTGATAAGTTCTTCTATACAGACAATGGAATGCTCTGGATCCCAAAAGAGTGTGTACACACACACGTGTGCATGCACACATGCACCTGGCATGGACTGTCCACGGAGCTTTAGAGCTAGAAGAGGCCTTGGAGGTTATCTGATCCAAAGTCTCACTTTACAGGAAAAGAAACTGATGTCCAAAGTATGACTTGCCCCAGAGATAAAGAGCTACTTAGAGGCAGAGCCAGGGCCACCTGTCTTCTTGGGCTACAGCCCACCTTTTGTTTCTCTTTAAATTAGTGGTAGGAAGAGGGAACAGAACTCCCAGAAGAAGCCTAAGCCCTGTAGATGTAAAAAACCAACCAACCAACCAACCAGCCAATAGCATTAATAAAAGAAAGTGGAATGGCTCAAAGTTCTCTTTAATAAGTACAAGCAGTAAGAAGGCAAAGACTACAAGAATGGAGTGAGGGAGTGGTAAGGGGCGGTGCAAAGTAAACAAACAATAAATGTACTTAGGGTAGCAAAGCTCACTTTCCACTTGAAACCTGAGAGGTACCACAGCATCTTCCAACTAAACATTTTGCACTCCTAGGCCTCCAGAGCTAGCAGACTCCTCCCTTTCAATATTCAAAGTTACTCAATGACTTCAAAACAATCTCCCCCAAAACTGCAGAGGCGATCACCTATAAGAGCTGTAAACTCTTGCAAATCCTTAACCTGTTTTATTTTCCTTAACACTACACATTGTTATCTGACATTAAATTGCACATTAGCTGCTTATTTGTTTATTGTCTGTCTCCTGGATTATAAACTCCTTGAGGGCAGAACTCGGTCAGTTTTGCACGCACCTTTATCTCCAACAACTAGAGAAGTACCTGACTATAGTTAGGTACTATAGTACCACTGGAACAGGAATGATGTTGGATAAACATACAAACAAAGGTATGACAACCTAGAAACTTCCTATTTGGTAAGAAAAAAGTATTTCCAGAATTGGTAGGCCAGGAAGGGCTCCTTCTTCCAGACTTTGTTCAGGATCTCAAAACTTGAAGTAACCACATAGAACTGAATTGCAAACATAAGAACCAGAAAACAACTTGGGCTCAGAGGGCATCAAGGCAGGTGAAATTTGCTTTGTACTGTGTGGTATGTGCTGTGTAGGCAGACTAAGTCAGATTCTTCTCTGGTCTCTGGCCATCTCCACCTACCTCACTTTAACTCCCTCCCCAAAATAATGAGAATGAAAGTGGTGAAAGAGTACCAGGTGAATCACCCTAGGGCATGGAATGGTCTCTAAGCAAAAGACAGGAGAGCAGACTGCAGTGGGTTTTGTCCTTAATGAAGGATAGATTCCTCTAATCGCTATGGCTCAGTTGAGAGCCTGGAAGATGCAGTCGTAGGGCCTAAACAGTCCTTGTAGTAACTCGAAACCTGCAGATTGTCTTTTCCCAAGCATATGCTTTGAATCCAAGGTTTTTGTCGCACAGCCCAGTGCATCTGCCAAGTTTTACAGAAAAAGGAGTGATTTTTCTATGGTTTCAAAGTTAGGTAAGTCTGATGCCAACCTGTGCTTACAGCCTAGGGCTTGTAACTCTAAATGTTTACAGCAGCAAACATTTACTATGCATCTGCCAGGCACTGTGCTAAACAGGAGGCAGGATGACAGGCCCTGCAACTAAGTTCTCTACACTTCACACCATGTTACTGACCAAAGGTACACCTACTAGCACTGACTGGCACCATGTTAATGGCAGGACTAAGATCACCCATAGCACCTGACAACTGCCATCATGGTCCCATCCCTGCTCTTTTAAAATATTCGTTCTTTATGGACTGATAAAACAATGGAGGTAAGAGAGTTCAGCTGTGCATAAAAATTAAGTAAAGGTAAGTAATGTGGGAGTGTTTTAAAAAACTAACAGAATACAGATGTTCTCCAAGCTTGCTTAATAGTGATCCTGAATTGACATGGACAAGTGGTATTGTCTTAATGGTGAGATTGAAAGCTAGAAATAAAGATCAGTAAATCCCAGTGCTTCTCCCTTTGGTTCTGCCATCCATTCATTGGGTAAGCCTCCTGCAGCCGTGGCTTCCACAAACCTAAAAAACAGGAAAACAGTGACATCTACCCGTAAGTATCTCTTCATACTGGCTAAGGATTAAATAGTGGGTAATAAGCCCCTAGGGAACTCTGATCAAGAACAGGGACTACATTAAAATAAAAGCTACTGATTGTTTCATTACGAGACAAATCACTAAAGAAAATGGGGGAACATTTATGTAATGATGTATCTTTAAAAAAAATAATAAAATTTAAAAAATAAATTAAAAAAAAAAGAAAGAAAATGGGGGAATATGGGGGGAGAAGTCCACACTTAAACACAGAGGAAATATTAACCTAACTGTGGCACTTGAGCATGAGAGCTTCAAATCACAGCCTTAAAGATGAACTCAGCCCTCCAAGATGGGCCTCTCTGACAGAAGCAAACCTGCCAGATTTATCATGTCTCACAACCCACCAGTTCTGAAACAAAAGATTAGAGATGAACTAAGTTTTTCTCTCTTTTTAAAAAAAATTTTTTTAAGTGAATCAAAATAAAAACAAATCTCTGAGCAGAGATCATAAGAGGAATGTAAAACATTCATCACATTTGGACTGACAAGACTTAAGTGGCTGCTGCTGTTGCATTTGAAAAAAAAGGAAGAAGCTGCTTGGCCTGGGAGCCTGGGGAAAGCTATGAAAAACTTCCTGGCTTCTTGCTGCAGATGGTGGGACATGCAGTGAAATGCTGTGGAAGACCCTCAGCCTAAGCTTGTTAGTCTACTGGGAAGGACAGAAGAGGCGTTTCAGCCTGTGGAGTTTTATGAAAATGAATCCTTTCTTGCTAAAAGGAAGATTACTTACTCTTTGAAAATAATATCAATCAATTTATTATCAAGATAAACACTCAAATTATTAAAAGAAAATACCACTATGTTTGAGTTGCATATTATCCTTGAGGCTTTCATACAACTGGCTCTATGGGCTGACTGAGACCTTTCAGATAAGGGTGAGAACAACTTTGTCAAGCGATTTGGGGTTCCACTCGTCTCCACAAAGAGTATGCCCCATACAATTATTTTTAGAGTCCCATAAAATTCATTAGGTTTAACAAAAATGCAAAGAATCATAGGCAAAATTAAGATTTGCTGGCCAAATTTCTCCCATGTGAACTTCATCCAAATGGGTCTCCAAGTGAATACCTCACTTTGCTGAATGGTTCTCCCTCCCTTATATGTAACAGGAAGAAGAGGAACAAAACTCTACTTATTATTCTGCTCGATTAAAAAGAGTAAATTCTGAGAACTTTAGCTATCAGTCAGCCGAAGAAGGAGATATAGTCCCCTAAGAAATGGTTCTCACCTATTACTCATTTGGTCATCAAGCTCAAACCCATGTGGGAATTACAGAAGTATTTAATCCTTCAAGAAGCTTACAACTGGGTTCAAGAGCAAAAACTAATATACTATTTGGGGAGCAGATGTAGATCGGTGGTTGAGTGCCTGCTTCCCATGTATAACGCCCTGGGTTCAATCCCTGGTACTTCTTAAAACAAACAAACAAACAAACAAAAAACTAATGTACCAAAAACAAACAAAACAAAAGGTAGAAAGTGGTACAAAACAATATAGAGTAATTATCATTAAACTGTAAGGACTCTTGGGGCTCAGAGAAAAGGGAAATCAGTCAAGGCTAGACAAGTTAGAGAACATTCATGGAAAAGATAGAAACTGAAATGTAAATGGGAGCTGTAAAAAGAGCATTCCAAAAAGGATGGCAGATTTATTCCCTGGAAGTCTATATGAAAAGGAAACCTGGGGTAAGAAGATAAAGAAGGGTTGGCCAAATTCATTATTTGGCCATCAGAATTCTCTGTGACTTCAGTCTTTCAGAAGATTAAATGGGAAGATAAAGAAGTTGGCATAGTGCCACATCGATAGCAGACACACAATAAATGGTACCTGAAACTCTTCTAGTTAGGTAGTCTGACCTGGAGTGACAGGGTTCTGCCAGATGAGGCACAGGGAGTTGTTTCAGGGACAGGGAAAAGGTGCTTTGTGTAGGGTACAGCTCTAAAGAGTTCATCTTCTCTTGCACCTGACCATGAAGTAAAGGATTAATAAGCTTGCTGGAGAAAATGCCATGTTTCTAGGGCCTAACTCATCCACTTCTGAAAAGAGTGTCAGAAACCCACATGGACTTTCTTAAGGATGTCTTAGTCACCTAAAATAAGAAACAAGTTACCAAACAGTTAAAGGACCAAAGAGTGCAGGTGACTGCAGAAAGCTTAACCTGGAATCTCTCTGCTTTACCTTCAAAGTCCTACCATGCCTCACAGGTACACAAACATGAAAAACAAAATTGTAAGACAAAGTTTGTAACTTGGGCTAAATGGCTTAAATCAGAGCCTAGCCACAGATAATAAAGATTTCCTTTTGAAAACTAACAGTCTTTTCAGACGTAAGTTCTCTGTTTTAAAATACCTCTTCCTAGGTATTAATTTTTCAAAATTTAATTGTACTTTCAATTTAGAATAACATTGGAAGTATCAGAACACTAAAAATATTTATTTCTTTACTTTTACAGCACTGTAGTCTTGACCTACTACAAATGCTGAATATACAAAGAAACAAAAATAAATCTGAACCCCATGAAATTACAATTAAAATTTTCAATATAATTATGAGTCACTGAGACTTGAAGAATCATAATATCTCTCCTGATGGAATGAAACATACATTTTTGACATGTGAATTTATACACAGTGTTATACAGAAAGGAAGGAAGGAAAGGAGGAAGAGAGTCTACTTAAAGGCTGGTGGAGGTTTTATTTTGTGGAACCAACATTTGAGATCTTCAAAGGATTTGTAAACTTTAGAGAGAAAATTGTATTGTTTTCCCCATGTTTCTTACAGTTGAGGTGACAGGCAGATGAGGCAAGGTCATGAAGTCAGTTGCAGATTTTGGTTTCTTCTAAAGTGGTTTTTTAGCAGCTTAAGAATAGGGCTTTTGATTTTTTTCCTTGTTTCTAGCTGTGAATGGGTGAACTTTAAAAGTGCTTTAAAAAATGCTTTGTTCAGAAACTCTTTGCTTTAACTATTGAAAACCTGAAAAAGTTTGCCCTCTCTTAAAATTCAAATCGAAAGGTAAAATGTCAGGACAAAAATGGATGGGCATTCAAATAGCACATGCATGAGGTATACTATAGCCTTTACTTTAACTCTGCCATAAACAGAACGTTTATCACAGAGATAAAAAATAACTATACGGGTGAAACTCCTGTTCAGGGACAAAACCAGAAGTAGACCCAGGGTCAATGGAAGTGGGGTATCCAGCCGTTGCTCTCACCTCTGGCAAACCTGTTGCTGACCACTGTAATATCTTGATGGAAATGTCCCTCATTATGCAAGTAAGCGCAGTAGTTTCAATAACATGCTCATCTTCAAAGAACCCAACTTAGAGAAGAGGAAATAGGGTGTCACACACTGTGTCCATACATTCTATCTTCTCACTGTTCAGAAGTGGCAGAAAAGGAAAATGTAGCCCAAATGCTCTGGACTGGCAGTCAAGGGAAAATTAAACAAGGCTCAGTTGACCAAAGCAATTTTAACTTTTACACTGCACACAAGAGAACATGCAGATCACAAACCTCAAGAAAAATAGTTGTGCATATTCCAAAAGATTCTAGAATAAAACTTTTCCACTTGTCTGTAACTTTACATATGGCCCAGACTTGTAACTCTCCACAACATCACAGAGGAGACATAAACCAATCATCCTCAGTATCTAAGGAAAGAGGTAAAGGTAGAGAGGATGCTCACTGTGGTCTATGATCTAATTGTTCATGCTGTAGAAAGCCAAACCAAGTATCAACCTTTATCCCCCAACTACCCTGACCTCTAAATGCTATTAAATAGGGGATCCAAATTTTTATTGCCCTTGCCCCTTGTTTACTAGTTAACAAAGAGGAAAAGGAAAATAGAGTGCTTTAGGGATCAAAATGTTTCACATTTTATACCCTTTGGGCTCCTATCTAGCCTATTTCTCATGGCAAATTATGTGATTTCAGTAATCACAGTAAAACACAAGCCTCTGTTGCGGTTTCTAAACTTCTGAAGTTTGAATTTCCCACTAACAAGTTAGGAAACATTTGGTTTCCCAAGCATACCACGTTAGCCGCCGCCTCTGTGTAAGCAGCCAGACTACAAGGAGGTGAAAACCAGTGAACTCATTCACTCCAGCACATGACTGGTTTCAACCTGGACCTTTTATGTTAAATCTGACAAATTAAACACCAATGAATTAATGTGTGAAAGCCAAATCAAAGAGGAAAGCCTTGTTTAAAGAGTTACAGGAACCAAGGACTTAAAAAATTTTTTTTTGTGGCTCAGATTAAGATCTGGGAAAAGATACACTCTTTATAATTTGTTAAGAAGGAAAGAATAAAAGAAAGAAAAGCAACCTACCAAAGAATAAGTGTTAAGAGAAAGAAATTATATTCATCCTTCAAAAAACCTATTTTTGCAACACTGAATGAAAACAACTTGTGATCTGGGATGAGGAAAAAAAATCTAATGGAGATTAAAACAAAATTCTGCAGCTACATCAGAATGCTTTTCTCAAGAATCCATTTCTGCTTTCCTCAAGCTAGTAAGATACAAAAGGAACACCTAAATAGTAATGGATTTTGAGTAATAAAAGAAATACATATAAATATATTTGATAAAACACATACATACACACTCTTAAGAGTATGTAGTAATATGCCCTTGAAGTCTGACTGAGAAAAGGCTGCCTATTAAAAATATTTTCCGAGAACTTTAAGTTCCTTGAAATGTTCTGCGGAAATGGTATTTATGACAAACCTATCTCCTCTGGGGAACATGAGATGTTATTACTGGCAAAGCCACAATTTTTAAACCATCCAAAAATAATTATGAATTTATGCCAGATGACTAAATTTGCTATATTATTACACTGATTAAGAGAATATTTGCAGTGTCTCATGAACAAGGCTTAAAGTAGCCATGAACCTCAGAAAATACTGCAACAAAGTAGTGAATTGCTTATGGTGGTGAATTTTTGTGTCTTTGCCAGGCAGATTATTTTAGCACACAAATCCATGGAAGATGGCACATGAGATATGAGATAGGTGTATATGTATGTCATGGTGATGAGAAACAATTTAGAATAAAAACTATATTGGCATTCTGGCTTTGTCAATTACTAGTGGAACCTTTGGCAAATTATTATTTAAATTCTCTGAGCCTCCAATGCTTATTTGTGAAGTGAGAATACTTGTCTCATATGACTGTTTTCAGGATTAAATAACTAGCATAGTACCTGGCATGTAATAACTGCTCAACAAACGGCAACTCTTATTCACAGACTGTAGAGGGGAGAGAGTAATATGTGTCTGTTGTTTAGTTACACCTTTACCCTCTAACATGGTACCTACTTTAAAAGAAGAATAAATACTCGTTCAAATGTTTAACAAATATTTATCAAATACCATTTAAGCACTGTCCTTGACCTGGAAATAGAGCACTGAACAAAAGAGAACAACAATTGACCATTAATTGAATACAACACACACACACAAAACCCTGCCCACATGAAGTTTACATTCTAGTAGGAGAAACAGACAACAATTGAATACCTAAGTAAATATAGTATGCCAGATGGTACCAGATCAGGTGAAGGAGAGAGCCCTGTGGCTCCCTGGGGAGACAGCCAGTACAAAAGGACACAGGCCCTGTTGTGTTAGAGAAATAGCAAGGAAGTTGGTGTGGCCGGAGCAGGGTGAGCAAGGGGGAGAGTAGTACAAAAGGTCAGGGAGCCAAGGCGTTGGGGGCAGAGGGAGCAGGAATGAACAACTGGATACCAAAAACAAAGAATGAGAGAAAGGGGAAACTTTTCTGAGGTCAGCGCTCTGTCTGGGCTTTCTAGCATATAGCCTGGTGGAATGGAAAGAATGCAGACTTTACAGTCGGATAGACCCTGATCTGGTTGTTTGTGCTGTTTTGTAAATCATTTAATTTCTCTGAAAGTTTTTTTTATGCCACTCCCTCCATCTGTAAAAAGGGAATACTAATACTTACCTCATAAGGTTGTTATAAGGATTAAGAATAAATGTTATAGAGTAGACTCTGAATATGCTTGTTTCTTTGTCTCCTATAAGCCAAGTCTCGCACTGGACAGCAGTTGGGAATTAAAGTCTGTGTTCTAGTTCCAGGGCTGCCTTAACAATGTCCTTGCATGGTATTTAATCTGCTAGGGCCTCAGTTTCTCAACTAAGAAAATAAATGCAGATGCCACACAGACATTTTTAAAGACAGATCTGTAAAAATCAAGGTGCTATATAAATCAAATAATTTTACTATTACAATTTATCTTAATGTTAGTTTCAAAATAGCAAAAGTATACGATTCCCATATTCTACGTTATTCCATTTAAAAACACACTACAAGTTATAATTTTTTTAGCATGAAGCTGTGAAGATTTATTTAGCAGTCATATTGATTTTTATTCCCTTTTCCTGCTCCTGCTTAAGAGCACTGATTTAATGGAAAGATTACCAAGCAATGTTTAACTGCAAAAAGCAAAATGCAGAGCAGTGTTTACAGTAAGCTACTTATTGTGTAAAAAAGAGACAGAACAAGACTCTTCATTTGTATTCACTTGTTTATTCATTAAAAAAACCCAGAAGTACATATCAGGAAGTAATCTCAGTGGTTTCATGATTGGGAAGGGGGAAAGTAGGCAGATGAAATACGGGGTGGGAAGAAAGGTTTTAATATGCCTATTTTGAAATATATAATATATATAAAGGAATGCTTATCTAAAATCCAAGACAGAAAAATTATATTTTCTTAAAGAACCAAAAGCCAGCAAAATGAAAACCCCAAATCTATTTCTCAGACAATTTGGGTACCTGTTCAACCTGTTACTTTGTATTTCATTAATAATTTCTTTTGAAGAGCTCATAACACATAATAAAATATTCTCAGTAGTCTTTTCCACTTTTTGCCTGAAGAAACCTAGCCAAGCGATAGCAAATACAGAAGACTGTTCTATCCAGATCTGTGCTAAATCAATCAGCCCACCCTGCCTCTGAGTTCCCCAGTAGACCTGTCTATGAGTTTGTGATCTCAACAGAAAAAGTACACGTTCAAACTCAAGGGATGAAGAGCCAGAAGTAAGATGAGCAGAATGTTGGAGAGGTTTTAGGAAGGTCAGCCATTAGCATCCATTTTGATATGCTGATGTTTCATTGGCTATGACACATTTAAAGCATCATTTTCTTCAAGGAAGGGAAAAGAGCTGTGGAATAGATCTGTGAACAAAAGAAAAATAGAAAATAGGGGCTGATCCCAAAAACATTTGAGCAGCAGATAATGAAGAAGAGTTTTGTCAGATACAACTAACACAATGGAATAAAAAAATTATACTCTGAAACAGTGATTCTCAAATGGGGGAGATTTTGTACCCCAACCCCAACCCCCACCCCCACCCCCACCCAGGGGCAATGTCTGGAGACATTTTTGGTTATTACAACTTAGCTGGAGGTACTGGGGTACTATTGGCAGACTGTAAATAGAGGCCAGAGATGCTGTTAAATATCCTACAACACACAGGACAGCCCAACAACAAAGAATTGTTCAGTTCAAAACATCTATAGTGCAGAGGCTGAGAAATCCCGCCATAAACAATCATGATAATACAGTTAACTATTCACATGGCTGAAAAGGTCCATAAATGGTCTGAAGACAGATCACAATAAATGGATTAGTTATATCTTTCACTCTGGTATGAATTTTGACTATCCTTCCTACAGGTAGCTCCCACTTTAAGCCAGCCCTCTGCAGCTGAGGTACTCTTCTATGATGCCTTACCACTGGTAATTTCCAGTTTCCTGCTTCTAATGATATTTATTGTGCCAGGTAGTATGCTAAGGGAATTTGCATGGATTATTTTACTTAATCCTCAGGACAACCCTATTATGAGGTAGGTTCTAGTATTATCCCAATTTTATAGATGAAGAAAATGAGACTTGTAGAGGTTAAATTGTTTGCTCAAGTCACACTACATAGAAGTGAGCAAGCCAGGATTCAACTCCCAAAA
>PVKH010002886.1:0-26087 GCA_004027955.1 Chaetophractus vellerosus | reverse complement strand
TTTAAAGATTTTATTTCCTTTTTTTTCTTTACTTATCTTCCTCTTCCCCCAGATGTTTCATTCGTCTGTCTGCTCCTTGTTTGCTTGCCTTCTCCAGGAGGTACTGGGAACCAAACCCAGAACCTCCCACATGAGGGGTGAGTGCCCAACAGCCTGAGCCACATCTGCTCCCCATAGGGTGAAGCATCTGCTGGCTTGTGGCATCTGCTTGTTTCAATGGGGTGGGGTTTAGCTCATTGCCTCAGTAGGCTGTGCCTAAGCTCATTGCAGGGGGAGGTGGTGCCTAAGCTCGTTGCAGGGGGAAGTGGTATCTAAGCTCATTGTGGCAGAAGGTGGCATCTGCTCATCTTCTATTAGGAGGCACTGGAGCCCGAACCCAGGAATCTCACATGCGGTAGGCAGGTGCCCAAGTGTTTGAGCCATATCTGATTCCCCCAGCTGATTTTTGACAGGGGAGCAAAAACAACTCAATTGGGAAAGAATAGTCTCTTCAACAACTGCTGCTGAGAAAACTTGATGCCCATATGCAAAAGAACGAAAGAGGATCCCTCTCTCACACCATATACAAAGTTCAGTCAAAATGGATAAAAGATCTAAATAAAAGTGCCATAACTACAAAATTCCTAGAAGAAAATGTAGGGAAGCATCTTTAGGACCTTGTGGTAGGCAACGGTTTCTTAGACTTTATACTCAAAGAAGAAGCAACAAAAGAAAACAGATAAAATGGGATCTCATGAAAATTTAAAAATGTATGTGTATCAAAGGATTCTATCATGAAAGTAAAGCAACAACCAACACAATGGGAGAAAATATTTGGAAACCCATATCTAAAAAGGGTTTAAAATGCAGAATATTTAAAGAAACCCTTCAAATCAAAAACAAAAATACATCCAACCCAATAAAAAAATAGCAAAAGATCTGAACAGCCTTTCTTAAAAGAACCTGTACAAATGACCAAAAAAGCACATGAAAATATGTCTAACATCATTAGCCATTAGGGAAATGCAAATGAAAACAACAATGATATTCACAGCCACTAAAATGGATACTCTTCTAAAAAAGAAAATAATAAATGCTGGAGAAGATGTGGAGAAATTGGAATGCTTGTTTTTTATTGATGGGAATGTAAAATGGTACAGCAGCTATGTAAAACAGTTTGGTGGTACCTTAGAAAATTAAATATAGAATTCCATATGACCTGGCAATTCCTGGTGGGATGGGGGATGCCACCGGCCTGATTACAACTATATGACTTTCTGGAAAAGGCAGAACTATAGAGAGAGTAAAAAGATCTGTGGATGCTAGGGAGGGAGAGAAAGAGGGAGATAGGACTAGGTGAAGAAGAGAGTATGTTTAGGGCATTAAAACTATTCTGTATGATACTGTAGTAGTGAGTAATGACATTATGTATTTGTCAAAAACCACAGAACTGTACAACACAAGGAGTGAACCCTAATGAAAACTCTGAACATTAGTTGTAATAATGTATTTAAATTAGTTCATCAGCTATACCACACTAATGCAAGATGTTAATAGGAAAATTGGATGGGATCCTGGAACAGAAAAAGAATATTAAATATTAACTAAGGAAACCTGAATAAAATATGGACTTTAGTTAATGATAATGTTCCTATATAGGTTTATTAATTGTAACAAACATACCATATTAATGTAAGATATTAATAATAGGGCAAACTAGGTGCTATGTATATGGAAACTCTGTACTCTTTTTAAAATTTTTCTGTAAATCTAAAATTGTTATAAAAATAAAGTTTATTAATTAAAAAAAATAGGTCACTAATCTCCTTGGGGTTTAAGTATATATCCAAGATTACTGAGAATACTGATAATTTAGATCCCTGAATGTATATATGAAGATTTATGGTGTACAGGAGAGTTTACTTATTATTGAAGATACATTACCACCATTCTTACTTTAAGTAGGAGAATGCTACAAATTATATTCTGTTGAACTTGACATACTGAATAAAATTTGAGACTTAAATATTGAAAGGCCATGGCTTAGTGGCAGCAAATGTAAAATAGATTTAGGTGTCCCAACTGCCCACCAACTCTATAGAGGTCAACGGTTTTATGTCATTGCAAAGGACACATCTGTGATCTAAGGTTCTATTAATAATGATATATTTGTTCAAATAAGGAAGATAGGAAGTGATATGATTCTACAGAGGTCTGAATTTCTGGAGTGCCATGGTAAGTTGGAAATCTCTTAATTGAATATAGTTATTAACAAACCTAAATGAATCCAAACAAATGGAGCAAGTCACTTGAAAACATATCATGGAATGGAGGTCTTGCAGAGGTGTGCTAGATTCAGCTTGTAACATCTTGAGAGATGATTTTGCATATCTCTTCCCAACTCATTGCTCAGTAGCATCTCATTGGTAGCTTGAAATTAGTCATAATGGAATATTTGCACCACAGAAATTGGCAAATGCTACAAATCAAAGCTTTCCTCCCCCTCCCCACCAGAGTACTTGTTGCTTAATACCAGCACATCACTAACTTAGACGAATAGAGAACATATTTTAAAAATAGCAAATGTTGGTGTAGAACAGGAATGATAATTGTGTTTTTAAAGCTGATAGGACAGACCCAGGATCAACAGGAAAAATATTCAACAGGCAGATTTCTACTCAATAAAGGAAGACCTTGTAATAAGTTAAAGCTTTCAAATATATGATTTTTTTCTTTATGTGAAAATCATTCTTTACTTTCTAAATTATTTTCATGGGGTTTGTTTCAGTAACACACAATTAATAGATATCTGTTGTAGAATACAGAAAAGCAAAGTCATGAAAATAAATATAATCTCTGATCTAAAAATCAAATAAAACATTTGCTAATAATTTGGTAGATATACCTCCAGACTTTTATATGTAGATACAGATATAGACACATAATAAAACTGGTATAAAGAGTGTATAATTTTTACAATCTTTTAAACTTAATATATTAATGTTTGTCAAAAATATTTATCTATAATTTTCAACATCTGCATAGAGCCTGCAATGGATCATAATTGATTTAATATTGAAATATTATTGAACTTTTGGGGATTAAGCCCCAAAACATTGTTATAGCTAAATATCTGCACATACTCCTAATTATTTTTTTCATATAAACTCCTAGAAATACAAATTCTGGGTGCAAGGATATGCACATTTTTAAGGCTTTTTTCTCATTGTTTAATTGTTGAAATCTAGTTGGTAGGAATTTATTGTTGAAAAAACATAAGAAATTGTATATGTTTAAAAATATAAAGGCAAGTGGCAGGGACTTTACATCCCAATACCGTATTTTAATACATTAGGTGTATACAAGTCGAGAACAGAATGGAGAAGCAAAATACAAGGTCAGAAGATCTGGAGTCAAATCACCACAATGCCATCGATCACCAGTCTCTTGTGTAATGCATTGATTTCAATCAACCCATTTCATCATCTTTAAAGTTGGATTAATAATACCTGTCATAACAGCCTTCCATGCTTGTTTTAAAGATCAATATGAAATAAAGTACATGAAGCACTTAGAAAATATCAAAGATTTTCATTAAGGTAGGATCTCAATGGAAGTCACAGCTAGACCTCAAAGGGTACCTATAGCGTCAACAGAAGCCCAGGTGAGGCTGAGTACAGGAAACTACACAGAGCTCCGAGCAGCCACAGACTACAATACCTGGAGAAAGAGCTACTAGCTTAACTAAAGGAGCCTATAATTGTTTTCTGTTGTTATATAACAAATTACACTTCATAGTTTAACCAACAATAATAATTCATTGTCTTTCACAACTTCTGAGGGTCAAGTATTAAGACAAGGCATAGCAAGGACAATCGCTCACATTGTCTAGGACAACTGAAGGCTGAAGGCTGGAATTTTCTGGGCTCGTTCATTCACTTACCTGGTAGCTGATCTTAGCTCTCAGAAGGGGGTCTGACAGCATCAGCTGTCACTAGGGATATCCATCTGTGAATTTTATATTTTCCTTAAAACATGGTGACTGGGTTCTAAGGACAAGCATTTTGAGAGAAAGAACAAGATAGAGACAGAGAAAGAGGCAGCCAGGAGGAAGCCACTTTGCCTTTTATGACCTGGCCATAGAAGTCACATGGCATCATCTTCTTCACATTTTAGTGGCAGACAGTTTTGAAGGGCCACCCAAGTTCAAGGACAGAGAATATAGACTACACCTTTTGATTGAGGTGTGTCAGTGTCACATTGTAAGAAGACCATGTGGGATGGGATATGTCTTTCAAGGCCATCTTTGGAAAATACAATTTGACACAGAGCCAGAATATATAAAATCCTAGAACTGTTACTTCTCCCCTTCTCCATACAGTTATTAAAGCTCCACTCTTCTTCCTGGCCACCTAGAAGTGATCGTGCAGGGGTGCTGGAGGTGTGAAAGTGGGGTGGGAGATGAGAAATCTAAACGATTAGGACTATTTCAGAAAAGACTGAGTATTATAAAAAGATCTCTTTTAAATTGTTAGTATAAACAATTCTAAAGTGTGTAGGATTAATATATTTCTTTTCACTACCCATGTGTGGATACTTTATTTATACCTCCCCTCTTGTTGTTGTTTTTGTTTGTTTGTTTTTGCGCTCACTGTCTGCTCTCTGTGTCCATTCACTGTGTGTTCTTTCTGTGTCTGCTTGTCTTTTCTTCTCATCTTTCTCTTTAGGAGGCACCTGGAACCGATCCCGGGACCTCCGGTGTGGGAGAGAGGCACTTAATTGCTTGAGCCAACTCATCTCCCTGGACTGCTATGTCTCTCACTATCTCTCCTCTGCGTCTACCTTTGTTGCCTCATCTTGCTGTGCCAGCTCTCTGAGGCACCTGCCGCCAGCTCTCTGAGGCACCTGCCGCCAGCTTGCCTTCACCAGGATGCCCCAGGAATCGAACCCAGGGCCTCCCACATGGTGGACAGGAGCCCAATCGCTTGAGCCACATCCACTTCCTGGATACTTTCAAAGAAGGATAAATTAGATATAAATTTTAATGACATTTTTTCTAAACATCTGCATTCTAATACAAGCTAAAATTTGTGATCTTGTTTGTATTGAATTAGGTTTGTGAGAAAAAACAATTACTACTAGTTTAAAGATAATCCTTGATATTGCAGAATGTTGCATGTTTTGAATTTAATATAACAAGTTGCCTGATCAATATTGGATATTAAGTTGTTGAAGTTAGGAAAGCCTCATTTGGGTTTCAAGGTGGATACCCCTGAAGTAGGAGGAAATTGTTCTTCTTTAAGAAGCCTTTATAAGTATGCAGCTATTGAGCAGGTACCATTTATCTGTTTTAAGGAAGTTCAAAATCTATGACTGTTGATGCCCTAAATTAAAATCTGAATTATGGTACACTTTGGGGAAATTTCTTGTCCGGTATGATTGTCATATGTGATTCGTGTGGGGCCATGCTACCAATGAACTAAAATGGAAGTTCTCAATATAAGTACACCGAGGGAGAAAATGATTCAAGCACTGAGCATGCATAGGGCATAAATACCTTCTCTTTTCTCAGGCCTAGATACACCTGCAGATTCTTTTACCATGTTCCTTTGAACTGGCAGCCAGGAGCCTTGCAGGGAACTTGTCTATTGTTCAGATCTTTGTCCTTTTTTGTTCTACTTTCTTGGAGACTTTCTTGATTTTGTCTCCTAACTCCTATATTCAATTCTTTATATTGGGTATAATTTTTTTCACAGGTTTTTCTTTTGTAATTGTTCCTTTTTTATAGCATTTCCTCCCTCACTTTGTCTTATTCTCTCTTACCTAAGGATACTAATTACAGTTGTTTTGAATTATTTTTCTTCCTATTTCATTTTCTGTTTTCTCCAAGGACTTTTTTCTGTTCACTCATTTTGTGGCTATCTTTAAAAGTAGGACAATTTTCCTAATTTTCTGGTACCCTTGAATGTATGGTTATATTTAAAGGTGAAGCACTGAAGTTGATCGGCAGCTCAGTGTCAGTTCATAAAACTTGTGGATAGGAAGGCTTCACTGGACGGTGAGCAGCTGGACTTTCTCATGTAAGTATGTATAAATTCTGTAAGTATGTATAAATTCTGTTTTCTATCATTGTTCAGCTTTTCAGAGAAGGCTCTTCCCATATCGTGAGTGGGGAGTTTTAAGTCTAGTTTGGGAAACCACTATTCCACATGCACACCTTTAGCTAATCTCTCTACGCTTGCCTTCTCCATGTCTGGAACTTCTCTGATTTTCTTTCTCCAGAGCCTAAGCCCCCATTCTCCTGGAGGACAAGGAAGGGCGATCATCTATGTTTGTTTGGAGAGGGAACTGAAAGGTGTAACTATTTCTTATAGAGCAGTTCCCTGTACTCAGTCCCCTACACATTTGGGTTCTGCATTGCATGGTTCATCAGCTTCCGGAGCCATGCTGGGTTTCCATGGAGCAGATTGCCTTGCTCTTCATCATAGCCACCCCAGGAAAGACAGGGATATAGGTAAATTCTTAGTCCACCCTCATCTGCTTTCCACTATCAAACATTAGTATAAGAGGGTTATAGAAGTCTTCTAGTTTTTTAAAACAGAATTCATATTTTTCATTTTTCTTTTGGCTCATTGTTTGGGAATAATTTTTAAGAGGGGAAGGGGAAAGATGTATATACATTTACTCTGCTCTTTTGAAATTTTAAGTCTGGTTTATATAGAAAGTACATTTTTGTGACTATAAAATTTAATATATTTATTCTAAACACTTATTTCTTACAGAATATAGATAATAAAACAAAAATCATTCATAATCCTAACACTCTGAGATAATCACTATTAAAGTACATATTCTTAATTGACATATCAGTTCTCATTCTATCTCTCTGGCCTAAAACTAAGTCACCCAGGGCCTCAAGATTTTATCTAAAAATATAAAGACTTTAGACCAAATGCAGCAAAAGGTAAATGTACCTTCCAGAGCCAGATTACCATTTAATGGGATGAAGTTGCTTATTAGAGCATTAAGTATATCCCTTTATTTATTGCTCCTCCTTTTCTGGAAAAGAGGACTGAACAAAGACCTGTACTTTAAGAATTGATGCTTGCTTTCTATACAATTAAATAAGTAAGCAACGTTACAAACAAAATATATAAAAAATGAAGAAAACAAAATGAGTTCGTCATTAATCACTTCTCTATGAAGACAGGATTTACCTGTAGTTTCAGTTTCCCCAGCTCAGAAACAATAACACTCATGATGGCTCTCATGAGCTAATTAATCAATCATGATTCATGACTTTGAAAAATCCCTTCACAACAGAGTTCACATCTTCATTCTTATATGTTTCATGGTGCCAAGATAACTGCTTTGCACATATTTGACTCTTTAAAAGGGATATTAAATACATAAAAAAATACCTCTGAAAAAATTTAATTGACCATATTTCACATTTAGGTGTTTTTTTCCCTTTGCTGAGATCAATTTCAATTTAGACTCTGATATGAAATTAATTTATTGTGCAGATGACATTTTGAAGTTAAATGCAGTTTGCTTGGCTTTCCTCTAAGTAAGAATGCTTCTCTTTCTCAGGCAAAAATCATTATATTGTCAGATGTGTGAAAGCTGTCTAAATTTTGAAAGTATATATACAAAATGATATACTTGGGAGGATAACAAGTTTGGTTAAATACAGTTTTCAAATTTTAATGATTTATTTATAATTAGATAATATATATTCATTATATAAACAATAAAAATAAGTATATGCAAAAACAATGAAGAAAGAAAAAGAAACTTAAAATCATAACCCCAACAAAGACCACCACTGTTTTCACTATTGTCCTAGAATTCTTATGCCTAATATGTTTATTATATTTAAAAGTAAGGAATTGCATGGTTTGATTATATAAATAGTCAGAAATAAATGCTATTAATTTGTTCTCAAAGTGTTCTAAGTACACTGGATAATTAAAGGACTACATAAGAGCCTCCTGTACAAGCTGATTGAAATAAGCACTCAACACCCAGGTCCAATATGAAAATCTGTATTATGCATGTATCTCCTTCAAGCTCCTACCTCTGCTCTTGATGCAGGACACCCACATTACCATTCTTTGGAAAAATATAACTAGATATAGATGAGGGGGGCGGTGCAGCAATTAATCTTAGACCATTACTTGCCTATGTCTGAAACTCCTAACTTCATGTTTTCAAATTAGGTAAGTCATCCAAACAAGTAGGATGTGCAATTACTTTTAACCTCAGACCATCCATGGATTAACCCAGGGGCTGGCAAACTACAGCCTGCGGGTCAAATTCAGTCTGTAGCCAGTTTTTTAATACCTGTGAGCTAATAAAAATGAAAAAGCTCTTAAATTTAAGAAGTTGAAAATAAATCAAAAGGAGAATAACATTGTGTGACACACAAAAATTACATGAAATTCAAATTTCAGTGTCATAAGCAAAGTTTTATTGAAACACAGCCATGTCATTTACATATGGTTTATGACTATTCTCATGATATTCAGGTTTAAATAGGTAAGACAGTAATTGTGTGCTTTGCAAAGCCTAAATTATTTATTCTATGGTCCTTTATTGAAAAAATGTGTTGACCCCTAACCTAAATTTTTTCATCTCATTTCTGGTATCAGCATCAGGGTCTGATTCTTTATGGCCCATCTCCTCTAAGTTTGATATTTTAGAATGGGAAGCTTAATCCTATTTGCCTCATTCAAACTAAGTCTAACTTAGTAGAATTGGAAGTCTACTTTTTAATTTGTTCAGCTGCTGTATCTTATATAAGGAAGCAAAATCCAGCAAAATTAAAATAAATTGAGTTGTATCTGCTAATGAGTTTAAAGCTTTACCTACCAGCTTTATTCAAGAGTATACTCCATCCATAAACATCATTCATTTTCTCATGATCCCTTTATCCTAAAGTGAGATAATCTGTGAAATATGAGTTTTTTTAAAATCCTCTTTTCAATTTACTTATTTCTCTCATTAGAAGCTAGGAACTGTTTACTATTGTCTCACCTGTTTTACCTTAATTAATGAATAGTTTAGAGGCCTTTTTATTGTCAACAACCACTAATGACTTTAGTTTAATATCCTAGTTCTTGCAACACACAAACAAATGGATACAAATTTCACATTTCCTCAGCTCCTAAGTTAAGATACCTACCAATAGAACTTTAATAAGCCTATTTAAAACTTTTGAAAAATTTTAGATTCAAAATTTTTAATCTAAAATTAAAGATTTTTATTTTCAGGAGAGATCATTTAATTGGAGCAGTTTTTCACCAGCCAATATGGAATGCCCCTTGTTTTAGATTTCTAGGCTGCCAAAATTCAATATACCAGAAATGGGTTGGCCTTTACAATGGGGATTTATTTGCTTGCAAGCTTACAATTCTGCCATGGTGAAAATGTCCAAATCAAGGCATCATCAGATGATGCTCTTTCTCTGAAGACTGGCTGCCAGTGATTCTAGACTCCTCCATCATATGATAAAGCACATGGTGTTTGTGTTCTCTCTGGGTTTCATTGCTTTCAGCTTCTGGCTTCAATGCTTTGTCTATCAAGCTTCTCCATGTTGGTCCCCTTATTCAACTGTTTATAAAGTATGCTAATAAGAAGTTTAAGAACCACCCTGGGCCAGGCCTTACCTAATCAAAAGGCCCCAAACTAAAGTAACTTAGTCAAAATGTCACACCTACAATAGGTTTATACTCACAGGAATGGGTTAGCTTTAAGAATATGATTTTCTGTAGTACATACAGTCTCAAACTAACACACTCTTTTTGGGTAAAATTTCACTCAAGCCATCTGTTATAGTTTTCCAGCTGCAAAAACAAATACCATACAATGACTTATGTTAACAACAGGAATTTATTGGCTCAAGGTTTCAGAGGCTAGAAGGCATGCTTCCTTTTTGGTTTTCCATCACATGCCAATGCACATGGCAGCATTTCTCCCTTTCTCTTCTGGGTTCGGTTGATTTCCAGTTTCTAGCTGCTCCTTGAAGCTTTCTCTCTCCATCTGACTTTCACTCTGCTTCTAAAGGTCTCCAGTAATCTGGATAGAGCCACACCTGGTTCAGGTGGGCTACACCTTAACTGAAGTAATATTTTCAAGATGACTTATTTACAATGGGTCCACACCCACCAGAATATGGACTAAGACCAAGAATCCGTCCAAACTGGGGTACACAATTCAATTCATCATGCCATCTTGGAGTTAGTTGATTTTCATAGATAAAAAGGTGTTTGGTTGCCAGCATCCCTTCTTTAAGGAATCATCCTTCCTTTCTTCCATATTAAACCACTCCATTTACTTGGTTTGGTTGGAGTTAATTCTACCAGCTCCATACCATAAGTACTCATGTGATCCAGGCCTGGCCAATATCTCTAACTTTCAATTAGTTCAGAGATGATCATGTGGTCATATCCTGGGCAATTAGAGTTCTTCCCAGAAATTATATTATCAGGAAAATCATAGTCTTGCTCTCTTGGATTTCAGGCTCTTTATTCATTTACTCATTCATTTTACAAATTTAATGAGAACCTGTTATGTGCCAGACTCTGGTCTGGTCTGTTGAAATATATTAGTGAACCAAACAGGACAAACATGCATACATTTACGGAACTTACATTCTAATTGGGGAGGGGGATAGATAATAGTCAATAAGAAAAATATATAAGTAATTTTTGGTACATTGAATTGAATAAGAGCCATGTTTTTTAAAAAAAGGAAAAATAAACAAAGTAATCAGGATTAGGAGACCTGGAGCCAATTGGGTGCAATCTTAAAAAGAGTGATCAGGAGAGGTCTTATTAAGAAGATGATATTTGATCAATGATTTGAAAGAGGTAAATGAGATAACCATGCAGATATGTTGGGATAAAATGTTGCATGCAGAAGGACCAGCCACTACAATATTCTTAAGGCAAGAACATACTTAGAGTGTTCAAGGAACAATGAGATAATTAGTGTAGTTGGTAAAGAATATACAAAGGGGAGAGTAGTCAGAAGTGAGGCACAAGAGCTAATGGAGGCTGGGGGCAAATCATGAGTGCCTTAAAGGACATTTAGGGAATTTGGCTTTTATTATGTATAAAATGGGGAGCATTACAAGGTATTGAATAGAGGACAAATGATCTGCCTTATATTTTAGAAGGATCACCCTGGCTTCTAAATTAAGAACAAACTTAATAGAAGGTCAATGATAGAAGCAGGAAGAACAATTAGAAGGCTATTTATTATAAGAGAAAATTGGGTCTCAGATCAGGATAGTAGCAGTGAAGATGGTGGAAACTGATTAAATACAGGAAAGATTTTGAAGATAGAGTTGGACAGATTTCCTGATGTGTTGAATGAGGTATATGAGAGAGGAGTCAAGGATGATTCCAAAATTTTTTCTCTGAGTTTCTGGAAAAGTGGAATTGTCATTGAATGAAATGGGGAAGACTATATTATGATCAAGTTTGGGGTGGGGGAAAGATCGGTTGGGGCATGTTGAGTTTGAAATATCTATTAGACATCCAAACGGAGATGTTAAGTGGACAGTTGGATATATAAGTTTGGGGAACAGGAGAGATGTCCTTGATGGACATATGAATTTAGAAGTTGTCAGTGAAATCATTTTTATATATGATATAAAAATAGATGTAAGTATGTATGCCTTGGATACTATCACTTTCATACCGTAGAACTCAGAATGCATAGATGTAAAATATTTTAAAAGTGGGTCATTGACGGCGCACAGTGAAGCTAAGCACCAAAAAGACAGTAATGCAACTAGATAGGAAAAAAAAAAAAGTGGGTCATCAGGTAAAATTGCAGAAGGTACTGCTCTTACCACCTCTTAATTCCAACGTCTAACCATGGGAGAGGCGGCAGGTACAACACAACATAAGATAAGGCAGCTCTTCAGCCCATATGCTCAATAAAGGGACACTCTAGATGAGTTTTCAACAGGCTAAGTTATCATGTATGCGTGGTATCAATATGACAGGGCTATTTCTTTTCATGGAATTCAGCTAATTGCCTCAGTTCCATTCTGTAAAGTGAGTTCCATGGTTAGAAGTAACATTTATGGAATAACTTAGCAGTAATTAGAAATTCGAAGATATTCATATCCTAGGCAAAGGCAAAATGGCCACAGGAAGCAAACTTAGATTCCATGTAGTGTTTCCAGTGAGGGGAAATAATTGATATAAAAATGTTGCAAAAGTATTGCTGTAATAAACATGCCACCAGTGGCTAGCTGTTTTTGAACATAATATAGTGCTTTATCAGAAATTCAAAGCTTGCTGTTGGCAGTTTGGCCTTCAGCAATAGCTGTAGCTAGAATTACCTTAGAAAGAACAAGTCATTAGACCCAAACATAGGCTCTGTCCTATCTACCTTCGTCACTATATTCTTGAACACATTGCAAGGAAAATGTCTACCCAAGGAAGGAAAATGCTTAACTTTCAAAATGTGGATCATTTGGTCAATTTGAATGTTGAAAACTTCTTTTCTAGTGGATAACTAGGCTCTCACTCCACTATTAAAAGCTTCATCTACATAGTCCTTATCCAAAACCCTAGCACACAAATGTCCCATTTGTATTTCTATTTTCTTGACAGTTTAGCCAAATATTTGCTCCTCTCACTAAATAAAAGTAAATTCATATCTTAAACTATACTTCCTTCCATAGAAAACTGCAATATGTCCTACGTGAAATTCTCCCAAATGGAAGGATTTCTTTATTCCATGATCTCTTTCAGGGCCACTCGTGCATAATCTAATGTTGCCACACTCCACTTGGTGGATAGTGCTATGGTGTCATGCAGAATTGTCCCTAAACATCTCTCAAGACTTTATTATCCTTTAGTTGAACTTAGAATATTTTCTGTGAAGTCATAGGCATAGACTGAGAAAGAAAGAGTGGCAACATGACCTATGGAGTCAGTGAATATAGGGAGAATTTGTTCATTTAATAAACTGAGAGGATTAATCCTAAATGAACCAATTCCATTTAATAGTGTACTTCATCTGGGCATATCTAAACCTAGATCATGATGGCCAATCCAAGTCTCAGGGTCACTTGGTATCTCATGACCAGACTTTTGTTTCTATAGGCCTGTAGTAAATCAAAACATTCTTTCTTAAAAGGGAAGTGGTATTCTGCTGTAAGATATATAATTTTGTTCCTAAATTTCAGAAGTCACAATTAAAAGTCCTCCTTTGGGAATTTATCACTTGGGAATTCTGTTAGAGACTTCAGGCATCTGAAAGTCAGTTGTGTCACAGAGGCTAAGCAGAAGAGCAACTCATACTATAGCCTGGGGAAGCTTAAAATTCTTCAATGGTTCTGGTACACAGAGTAAAGTAGGTTAGTACAGTCTAAATAAATTATTAGACAATAATATTCAGAATATGATGCCTCCAAATAAATGCTTAAACAAATGCTGTCCCTCCTTCTAAGGAAGAAGAGCTGTCAACCTTGGAGTGAATTATAGCATACCCCATCACTTTAGACCCATCAAAACAGGGTTTTATTTCTAACCTCTATCACAGGTAATTTTTTTTTTAATCAAGAGTATTTATCACTTCTTGTTCCCTAGGGTCAGGCATTATGATATCATCACATAATGGACCAGGATAATGTCCTTGGTGGAGAGCTGGAAAATATTTTTTATGACTGATTTATGAGAGAACTCCTCCTCTGCCAGATATTGGTATGGTATTTAGTCTGCTTCCATAAAGGGGTCTCTGAAAGCACCTGCAAAAAGAACTAAAAATGTGTTAAGCCTTCAGTAAACAGTGGTAAATATCTAGGACCCAACGTTTTGTCCAGACCTAATTTCAAAAAAAAAAGCTAATAGAAATCTCCATACCTGGGAAATCTTTGGTGGTGATTGAAATCTCAAGAATTTTACTCATGATGGAATATAATTTTGGTTTATAATTTTAGCAGATAGGAGGAGACCAATGGCTTCCGTTTGTTCATCAGCATCGTAATAGTGTTTACTCCTTGGTTATGGAATCACCTCCATGATTTTTTTTTTCAATTACTAAACACCCTTTCCAGGTATACACTGAATTTGAGCCATAGCTCTTGGATAAAATTTAAACCATTTTTACCACTTATTGTGAAATAAACTCAGTCATAATCATTTATCACTTGACACTGTAAACCTCCAGTGGACCACTGAGGTCAGTGTCTAAAAACTTTTAAAGTATCCCTTCTTTCAAAAAATAATCATGGGGATTTATAATATTTCAACTTTTTGAAGAAGAGAGGGCAAAGTGGCCATGACATATATAAAAGTAATTAGAACAGACTTTCTCAGATGTTCTTTAGTCTCAGGTTTTCTGATTGTCTCAAATCTTATTACCAAGGGGACCAAGTATCCTTGTTTTAATAACAAAATTTGCTATTTACTATTTCCAGAACTTTCTGGAGTATTTTATACAGAGTATTTTTATTCTCACAACAACACTTTTGAGTAGTATTCTTATGTTTATAATTGAAAATGTGGAGGCCCAAAGTTACACAGTAAGTAGAATTTGAAGCCAGAACTTGAACTTAGGAAGCTTGACATGGCTCCTAAGTACTGCACTGCTGGTATAGTGTCTTGTTAGTTTGAGACAGGCACAGCTCCCACTTTTAGCAGACCAATGCAATTTCTCTGATTATACAGATCAAATAGAATCTTAGGGATATGTTCCAATTTCATTCCTGAGCGCTACAAGCTTTATAAGTCATAACAAAAAAACCCCAGTGTGGGCATTACCACACCCACTTGATGCTTCTGTTATTTGTCACTACTTGTGTCTACCAACACTGACCATTCCCATTATAAACAACAAGTCTCTTGTTACAGACTCTTCCACCAGAGAAGCAAGGACAGAAAGGCACTTTTAGTCCTTCTATAGCTTTCCTTTCCCAGGCTCTCCTTCTGGCCACTAATAGGGAAGAAGTATTGTGTAGGAAATATAACATGAGCTGCAGCAACCAGATAAGTGATGGACCTACCATATAAATCCTTTCTACCTGAGCCTTTGAATTTCTTTGTCTAAATTATTTCAAATATTGACCCTTCACAGTAGTCCTCATGAACCAGAGCTTAATATAATTGCATATCAGTTATACCAGAAAGCCGTTAAAACTCTTGAGAGCTGTCCATGATTGTGCTTTCATGCCCTAATCCTAGTGAGGTCCCAGGAAAACAAATGAAGCATTCTCCAAGCAATGCCCTTGTTTCCTGGCCTAAGTATTTTAAAATACAAGACCACTTCACTCTTCTAGCTTCTGTCAGTATTCTCTTGGCAATTTGTACAATGAACCCTGGGTATATTTCCACTCCTTCTGGGTATGGTTTTGCATAGGGATGCTCAGGCCAAGCCAGTGAAGAACTCCAACTCTAATTACTGAATATGCATCATAACTGGGAAGATCAGAACTAGAAAAGAGAAAACAAAAAGTTGAAAGTGGGGTCAGCTATTGGAGAAATGATTTGAAATGACCTGGTATGTCGGGTATTGACAACTCTTAAAACTTACCTAATCCTTCTAAAAGCCCACATTTTAAAGAGTAAAATTCTAATTTTCATTGACCAGAGCCCTGGCTTTACCCATGAAATGTTAGTGCAACTTGGAATTCAGTTTCCCCTTACATTGTCCTCTGTGCCCCATGCCATTGCTCTGCACTACGTTCAGTGAACATTCACTGCACATTTAGTAGTGCAGGCATTGATTTTGAGTTCAAATTGTTCCCTTCAGGAGAGTCACATGGTTTTACCAGTTAAGATACCTTTAGCTACAAAGAACGGAACACCTGGCTGTTTTTTGTTGAGAGTTTTCACTGACTGTTTCATTGACAGTCTATGGACTGTTTTCACAGAGTTTCATCAACGGGGATTTGTTAACTCACACAACAAAAGATCTCTAGTAAAGGAGTTCCAAAGTTGTTCCAAGAGCTAACATTATTGTCAAGGACCTCAGTCCTTTTTAATCTACCTTTTCTACCACACTCATTTTATTGGCTCAGCACTGGATTTGCCCCTCATGATCAGAAGATGGCTACTGCAGTTCTAAGCTCCACAGTAGCCAGTATAGCATACAGTCAAAAAATAAGACTATTTAACCCAGCACGTTTATTTTTAGGAATGAAAAATCTTTCCCATAAGCAAAGTAGACTGCTCTTTAGGTCTTAAACCAGCCTCTAGCTACAAAGGGCTGAGATATCTGACCATAACCTACCCACAGATGAGGCAGGTAAAATGAGTATCTGGAATTTTAAACTTTGCCAAAATGGCATGAAAATTCAGAAAAGTAGAGGTTGTCCATGGAAAAAGTAATTTTTGTGGGTTGAATTGTGTCTCCCAACAAGATTTGTTAAAGTCTTAACCACTGGTCCAGTAATTGTGTACTTATTTGGAAATAGGATCTTTGAACATGAGTTATTTAAAATGAAGCCAAGCTGGATTGGGGTGGACCCTAATTCAATTTCATTACTGTTCCTATAAGGAGAGGTAATTTAGATGCAAGGAGACAGAAAGAGGAGGTCATGTGACAATGGAAGCAAAGCTATATCTGCAAGCTAAAGAATATGGAGGATTATCGGGAAACTACCAGAAACTAGGAAGAGGCAAGAAAGAATTCTCCCCAACAGGTTTTAGAGAGAATGGGGTCCTGCTCTGTCTTAGTTTGCCAAAGGCCGCCAATGTAATATACCAGAAATGGGTTGACTTTTATAAAGGAGATTTATTTGGGGTAAAAGCTTACGGTTTTGAGGCTCCAAAAATGTCCAAACCAAGGCATCATCAGAGATGCTTTCTCACGAAAGGTAAGCTGCTAGCAGATCCTGGATTCCTGCTACGTGGTGAGGCGAGATGGTAGATCTGCCGGTCTCTCTCTACTTTTTCCTAGAGCTCAGCTGTGGGTGATCAGGCATCTTTCCCTGGGCCTTGCCTTCTTGAGCCTCTCAGGCTTCTTTGTCTTTCTGCAGCTGTAGTCCTCTCTCTCACATGGCAGGGTAATGATGGCAGTGACTCTCTTTTTCATTGTGTCTCTCAGTCTCTCTCTGTCTCCATTCATATACGGCTCCAGTAAAAGGGAGAAAACCCAACCTGGGTCACACCTCACCAACACAGGACAATCAAAAGTGATCTAATCAGGTGATCTAATCAAAGGTCCCTTGACTGAATTTAATGCAAAGGATCTCACATCCCCAGGAAGGGATTAGTTCAAAAACACAATCTTTTCTGAGATTCACAATATTCAAACTGTCACATGCTCACATGTTGATTTCTGACTTCTAGTCTCCAGAACTGTGAGAATTAATTTCCATTGTTTTAAGCTACCTATCTTGTAGTAATTTCTTCAGGCAGCCTTATGATAAGAAGACAGCTATCAAGCATATTGGATACAATAGTGTTCCCTTAGTTTGTTATTTGTCTGCAATCCTTGAACTTTTTGACTTTGAATAGCTTGAAGGAAGGGAGTAAAAACTTAATAGAAAGGCATTCTAAGTTTATCACTCTTCAAAACAAGCACTTGTAAAAGCAAATAAACACAAGGAGACACCAAAATATTAAACTGGTATTAACAGTGTGTGGCTAATAATTTTTAAATAGTGTTAATTATTAAGTAAATTAAAATGATTAATGTCTGAACTTTAAATAATAATCTTCATCCTAGTAGAATTTTACTTACAGCTTCAGCCTTCTGAAACATTCTGTAGTTAATTTCGTTTCAGATGCATTTTTTATAATGCTGCTTTTCCCATCTCTTGTACTAGAAGAAAACTGACTCTATTGTGACTACTGCATGACAGACATTCGGTCAAGTTCTTTATGTACAGAGGTCACTTAATTTCATTAATAGTCTTCTATTTCTCTTATTTGAAAGGTATATATCCCATTGATTAAAAAAGTAAGTTATAACAACATACATCTTGTGAGACTTGCTTAATATAAACATTTAAATATTGCATTATGCCATTTATCTCAGAACTGTAAATCATCTCTGAAATATGTCCAAATTTATAAATGATAGTTTTCCAAAAGTGATACAGGTATTTTTCATTATTATCACGAGCACATATAATTTTCCCCTGATTGTAACCAAGCCCTAAATGGAACATTACAAACTAACCTTGGTAATGATTTTGATCTATATTCTGATGTTGTATACATGGCCCCTCATTTTTAATTTGTATTCAGATATTCACATCAGGAAGCAAGACTCTGATTGTTCTGAAGACAGCGTGCATACTGCATCAAAATAATTGGAAATTTGGGACATAGTCTTGTATACATAATGTATTTTCCCCTTGTTAAGATTTCTTTTGAATTTGAGGTTGCACAGTCAAAATGGAAACATTTTGAAAATTATTAAACTGGCAATTCATTATTATGTATGCTCTGAAGTTAAAAAAAAAGTCAAGTATCAGGGACTTGCTTTATGCTATTAGCTTAGATTAATCTTCATTCAAAATCTACATTTTGAACATATATAAGACAAACAAATGTAAGGTAAGTATGAATGACCTAGATTTGAATCCTGGCTCTCCTATATGCTTGTTTAAACTCAAACTCAAACTCGTTGAGCCTCTTTTCTAATTTAGTTAATACCTATAATTATCTCAGAGTGCTTTTCTGAAGATTATGTGAGATAATTTATGTGAAAGTGTCTAGCCCACAGTAGGCTTTTGATAAATGTCCTATATTTCTTTTCTGCAGTCTAAATCTATATAAATACTGTGCAAGCTACATAAGTTACCAAGATCAAATGCAATTAGAGCTCATATCAAAATGTCTATATATTTTTTATATCTATATGTATGTAGGTACATATATATCAATCTATCTCTATATCCTAAGCATTTTCTTTTCACCTTTTACTTGTACAAAAGATAGAATTCTAGGTAAAGGAGGATTTTGGTAATGAAGGGCAAGATATAACTTACTCTGCTTTAATTACATAATCAAGTAATCAAGTCTCTATGAGGTGAGAAGGACTAACACTTTCTAATAGCCATTCAGGCCACGTTCCACGTTAAAAGTCTATTCCAGATTGCTCCCCAAATCCTGCCTCCACCACTGACTACCTTGCAGCCACATTTCCTTTCTAAACTGCCAGTGTGCCATGTTCTCACACCCACACTTTAGTAATGCTATTCCCTGACTGCCTTGAATCATCTATTCTACCACTACCTAACCAAGCCCTCCTCCTCATTTCTCAACCTAGATAGTATCTTCTCTAGAAAGCCTTACCTCAACACCATACCTTCTCCAAATAAAATAAAATTGTTTACAACTCTAGCTTCTACTCTCTTATTACTGGGCAAATAGATATTCAATAAATTGGAATGCATAAGAGCTCCTGAATCAGTCCCCACGGCACTATTCATCTTTTTTCCTATGTTCTTTCTTTCTTCATTAGCAATGAAGGGAATATGCTGAGTGAGAAACCCATTGTGAACACTTAACAGATTTAATCAATGTGATTTTACTATCTTATCTTTATATTTTAGAGTCTGAGTTATATACCAAGTCCATGGGCACATAGAAGTTCAGAATTGCAAAAAGGAAGTTGGATAAGCAACTTGATCTATATTATGAAGTGACCTAGGCCTGATCATGAGCTAGGGGAAAAGAGAATTAAGCAAAGGGCAGTGGACTCTTGGAATTTCTGCACCTGGAACCTCTTAAATCATTTCTCATCACACCCCTCATGTTATTGGGCACAAGCCCTTGACATCCACATTAGAATAATATTAAGCAATTCTGATTGAGCATAAAACTCTTTTTATACAGGACTAATAATAAGAAATAAATACAATGAGAAAATTCAAGGAAATTTTGGAAAATAAAACTAAATATCATGATCCCTAAAGAAGTAACTTGAAAAGCATGTTATAGGGTCATATTACATCCAGATGTACGAAGAAAAACACAACTTCTTTATTTTCAATTAATGGATGTGATGTTTTGAGTGGGCCCCCACCTCCTAGGAAGCTAGGGGTGTGAGGGTGATGGAGATAAATTTATTCCAATATGATAACCTGTCCATTCAAACAAATTCTAAGTCTTTAAAGAAAATCATTTTGCCTTAGATCATTCAGGTCTCTCAGATCTTCTTGCTTCCCCAGCTCCAATCTAGATCTGGGGGCTCTTGACCAAGCCAGACCTGGATTGGGTACAAAAGTCATGAATCTTAAGCTTCAGAGTCTCCCACTTGTTCCAGGGCTCTGGGAGGGGTCTAGCAATCTATTCACAAGGTGATAGGTTTTTGCAAAATTTGCAAAATGAGTCCGTTTTAATCATGGCTGACGAACACCACTGCTTCCACTTTGGTTTCCTCTCTGTCACAGTCTCCCTGTTATCTGATAGACTTGGACTGGTTATGGGAAGTTTTAGAATCAGCTTTGGGGATGTTGAGCTCAGAATACATTTAGTGTGAGTTTAGAGGAATATATTTTGATTATTTGCAGTAGTTTCTGTGCTAGTTAAATTATTGCTAGCAATTTCGAAAGACTTTTAGGAATAATGTAGTCAATTTTGTAGTATATTTACATGTTTGAGGAGACTTGAAATGTTCTGAAATGTAAAGCTTGTATAAGACAAAAGCTTGACCGAGATCTTTCAGATTTGATGGCAATGGCAAAAATGGACATGGCATAACCAATTATAAGTTGTGAAGCTAAAAGGAACTTTTCTTAAACAGCTGATCATTTCTAAAAAACAAATTTCTATTATGCATGCCAGAGAAAGACAAAATTATCTCTCTAATCTCTATAGAGGAGTACTACAAAATTGTCACATCAAGAGGTAATTAAAGGGGCCAGCCATATAGCCCAGTGGATAGGGCACCGGTATACCACATGGGAGGCCCCGGGTTTGGTTCCGGGGACCTCTCCTAGCGGGCAGACCTCCTTGAGAAGGGCAAGCTGCCGTGGGCAGGCGGAGCCGCCATGGGCAGGGCAAAAAGCTGCCAGGGACAGGGCAAAGCTGCCGCGGGCAGGGCAGGTCGCCCGCGAATGGAGCGCAGCCAGCCACCTGCGAACTGAAGCAGAGCCGGCTGTGAATGTAAGCAGAAGCCACCTACAAGCTGGGCAAAGCCGCCTGCGCGGTGACTGGTCTCGGCGTGTCGCCACAATGGGGGGAAACAAAGCAAACAGAGAGGAACACAAGAATGGACACACAGCAAGAGCAAGCAGAAAGGGGGCGGGGGGGGGAATATAATAAATAAAAAAATAAATCTTTAAAAAAAAAGAGGTAATTAAAGTGTAAGTAGTCAATAATGTATGGAGAAGCAGCTTACTAGAGATGTCAGGCAACTAATCAATAACAAATATGTCCTTTTATCCCTATATGTCCTGGAGAATTTGACAACTTCTGAAAAATTTAAATTGTATTTTGTAAATTTGTTTTTAATTCTAAATACATATGTTCATTTTCTTGCCTCATTTTATATTTTACATTTTTTTCTAAAACCTCCAAAAATCATTTAAGTTTCCAGCACCGCAAAACCTGAATTCTCCTCTGAGTATGGCTAACGTGAACTTGTAGTCCCGGTGTTGGCAGCAGAGGTCTCAAATCTCTACCAGATCTTGTAGAGTTCTTAGTATGGATTTTCACGAATGGTTCCCATCTGGCCTTTGACAGGGTATGGTGGGGACAGCCTGCTGCTCCCATGGCAGGAATTCTTGGTTCCAAACCCTGTGGTTGCTTTGTTCTCTTTTCTGCAACCTCAGATCCTTGCTGGCCTTCCAGACATCTCTAAGACCCTCTATATCCCCTCAAGGGGTTACGTAGATGTTTTGGGGTTTCCTTTTCACACAGCATGTCAGCCATGGCTAAACACTAGCAGTGCTTAAGATTTTCTTTTATAAGCTGCCTTTCACCACCACCACCAAGGTCAGCCTGCATAAAGATAGAAGTGACTCCCAAAGGGGCCTTCTCTTAGGGGTTATGACTCCCTATAGAAAACCCAGAGAATCATGCTTCTGAAGTCACCCTTAGCAACCTATAGGTTGCTCCGACTCCATGGTTTAGCCCAAATGATGATAATCCCAAAATGTGACCTAAATTTTTGTTTCTTGAATCCACACAGACCATGATTTTATTTTCTGTCTGACCATAGCCTTCCTTGCATAAAAATCCTATATTCTATTTCTTGATACAATAGATGAGAAGTCAAACAACCATGGCATCCAAGCCAATTTTCTTGCTGAAATTTTGAAAATTTTATTTTGGCTCTTTGTTTTAGTTTCCTAGCTGCTAAAACAATACCATACGATGGGTTGTTTTAAACAACAGGAATTAATTAGTTCATGGCTTTGAGTCTAGAAGTCCAAATATGAGGCATCAGCAAGGTGATGTTTTCTTCCAGAAGACTATGACATTCTGGCTGACTGCCGGTTATCCTTGCACTGGGGAAGTCATGGACACAACTAGCAGCCATCTTACAGCCCTCCCTATCCCCTCTTCCTTTTGTATTTGGTGAAAATGTTTTAGTATGTTTCTATTCTGCAGCCCAGGGAAGATGTTAGGCTTAACGAAAAGGCCTGACCATATCTTTTTTTTTTTTTTGAAGGGCAGAAAGAATGATTCATTCATTCCTTTATCCCATCATAAATGCTTCTATTTTCTTTAAGATACTTAGATTATATAAATGTTACTCAAAAAAATATAGGGTTTCCCATATGCCCCACTCCCCACACCTCCCATACCTCCCACATAAACAACATCCTTCATTAGTGTCGCACACTCATTGAAATTGATAAACACATCCTGGGGCATTGCCACCGAGCATGGACTATAATTGACATTGTAGTCTACATTTTCTCCCACACAATTCTGCATGTTATGGTACAATATAAAATGGCCTATATCTGTCGTTGCAGTGTCATTCAGGACGGTTACCAAGTCCCAAAAAAGCCCTTGTATTACAACTGTTTTTCCCTCTCCCTGCCCCCAGATCCTCCAGTGGCCACTGCCTCCACATCAATGTTGTAATTTCTTCCATTGCTAGAATCACAAGATGTCTATAGCAGAATACCAGTAAGTCCACTCTAGTCCATAGTTCATTCCCCAATCCTGAGGATTCTGGGACAGTGATATCCATTCTACCTCTAATTGAGAAGGGGCTTCAATCCCTTACAGCTCTTGGATGGGACTCTCTTGCTTGCAATTGTAGGCTCTCTCATTTCCTTGGTATGGTGGTTGTCAATCCTCACCTCATTCTTAGTTGTCCTGGGTGAGTCTAATGAACTGGAGAGTAGGTATTGCAATTCCTCTGAGGCTCCATGCCCATCTGGTACATGGACAGCCCAATCTTAAGATAAGCCCATACCTTAAACCTAGAAAGTGGGAACAAGCAGCCCCATTTACTTATGAGGGCAGAACCCCTTCTTCCTGGGATATAAAAATACTCAACATTCAAACAGCAAAGGGTCTCTCCCTTCTGACATGAAGTGGGGTACACTGAGCTGTAATCCACCGACCAGGATCCGAGCAGTTGGCCTACCCAGGAGACCAGCCATAATGTGATCTCTTCTCCAGCTCTTTTGGACCTTCTGTGTTGTGTAAGTAACAAAGTGGCCATTTGCTGAAAGTTTCTGTCATGCCTGAGCCTGTGTTCCCACGACATACCATATAGCAACTCATTATACATCTTGGTCCTCTGCTTTACCATCATATGGCAATGTACATGGCTGCATTTTCTCCTTTCTCTTTCAGGTTCCATTGACTTTGGCTTCTGGCTGACTCTCAAGGCTTCTCCCACTGTCTGAATTTCACTCTGCTTATAAAGGACTCCAGTAACCTGGTTAAAAACCCAACCTGATTCAGTGGGGCCACATCTTAACTAACATCTTAAAGAGATCTTACTTATAGTGGGACTACATACACTAGAAAGTTGACCAAAACATGTCTAAACTGGGGTACACAATTCAATCCAAATCAGTGTCTAAAGCAGAATATGAATTATTTCTTTCTCTTTTCACTTTTGCTGCAATAAATCCTTATGTCCATCCCCAACCTTCTAACCATAAAAAATGATGGACCCTATACTGATTAAGGAAAAGGTCATGTACACAGGGAAACAAAGAAGCAAATGACACAGTTATTAATTTTTCCAGGCTCCTTCCCCCCTCTTCCACTTCACAAGGGTAGACAAAAAAGAAAAATGATTTCAGAAATAAAATTTGAGAGGTAATTGGGAAAAACAAAAGGGAGAGAAGAAAATCTAACAAATTAAAAACACCAAACTTTCTTCCATTTGAAATATTTACTTTATTTTAATGGATTTCAGTAATATCATGCCTTTCATGAAGGATACAAAAGGGAAGAGTACAGAGTTGGCTCTACCATCAGAAGCAACTTGGACTGATATCCACTAACATAGGGCTGATGCTAAAATGCTCCTCCTAGACTAGCAAGTGAAGGTACTCATCAAGGCTGGGATTTTGTTTTTAATGGTGACCAAGGCAAGAAATGGGATGATTATCCATTTATATAGCTTATTCTAGTTGCACTTTCATATTTTCCCATGAATAGCTAGAGGAAACTATGCACTATGAATTTTTAATTTATGCTGAATTGCCCATGGCCTTACTGAAAGAAATGAAATAATCTGACCACTGTATTTTATTTATTCTTTCTTCATTTTTGGCCGCCTATGTCAATCAAGAGGAAAAATATATTTATGATAAATATGCCAACCCAAAGTAAAATGCAATACCAATCAGCAATTCTTAGTTGAAATGTGAACTCAACCCCTAAAATGTTGAAATATATTCTTCCAGTCTATTGTACATCTGTCTCATTTTTTCAATACCCATTCATAGTGAACATTGAGGTTTTCAGTGCTGCCAACATCCCCTTTACCCTGTATTTTCCAATTTTATTCCTAATATGCTTAGACCATATTTTAAACAATTCCATTTATTTTAAATTAGAAGAAACTGAGTTCCTAAAAAGAACAAATATATTTTCTGAAAACCCAAACCAATGCAGCAAGAACTGGAAGACATCTTGTGACTCTCAGTAAAACATTTTTTTTTTTAAACGATGCAATAGCCTTCTTCAGCACCTGGCTATAAAAGTCTGCACTATCTCTATTTCATATGCAGTTAGTTTGGTAGAGTCATAGAATTTTAGATCTTGAAAGATAACTCAATGATATTCCTGTTCAATATCCTTATTTAGCAAGTGAAGATAACAAATTCCAGAGAAGTCAAATGTCTTGCTCAAAGTCACACACCAAAATGGTGACAGGTCCAGGATTCTTATACATGGTATAACAAGGTTGGCTTAAATATGAACTAAAATAATATGATCTAGGATAATGGAAAGAAGACTGTATTTGAGAATGGATAAACAAAATTTAACTTAAAAGCATTACCATTTTGTTCAAGCACAGAAAATGGAGAAAAAAATATTGCTTTGCACAAGTTTTCCTGAGCATATATTAAAATATGCTCAGGAAACTCATCTTGATAGAAAGTCCCAAATGAATTCTACATGAACAGAAGAGTAAAATGTAAATGTAAGAAATATTAACATTATATTAAAAGAGAGCAGAAAACAGAAATTAATCATTTTTAAATCTCTATATAGACATCAGGAAGATGGCGGATTAGAGAGGTGGAGAGATCACTTCTCTCTGAGAAAAAGTAGCTAGAGGACAGGAGGAGATTGTCTGGAGGGTTGCTCTGGGACTCAAGAGACCAGGGGAAGGTAAGACACCACCCAGAAGAGAGGAAGATAAAGGAAAGGAAACTCAGCTGGCTGAAAAATCCCATTAGCAGAGCAGCAAAAGCAGCAGTGGGTGCCCCCCACACCCCCCCACAGAACAAATAGCAGTTGCAGACATCAGCTGCTATGGACTGCAGTGGCTGTGGACTGAAGGGGTTTCAGGGGCCTTCTAGCCCAAGAAAGGGAAGAGAGAGGGACACAGCCTACAAGAAATTCAGATTTTGGCCAGTGAACTTGGTCTGCTACATTGCAGGGGTCACACACTTCCAAGCCATATGGGGTGGCACACTGCTTCCACTGAGAGTCCTCAGGGAGCAAAGGATTATTTGTCTTATCAAACACCCT